>OMKK01083360.1:8512-29554 GCA_900302305.1 Polymixia japonica | reverse complement strand
CCCCGCCCCCTCCAGGGTCTCCATACCCGGGCTGGGAGTCTGTCCTGTAGGGTGGCTCTGTGGAGCCTCTCCCTGTCTGTCTCCAACTAGAGCTGGACGAAGATTGAGAAGGGAAAGGGACCGGAACCAGACTGGGTTTCATCCCACAGCAGAAGTCCTCCAGGAAGCCGTCTAACAAAAGACAAAGAGACAAAAGAGACAAAGAGAGAGAGAGAGAGAGAGAATTAAACAAAGACTTCGTGGTTTGCTCTGAATGGCTTTACCCATCTTTGTTCATAAAGTATTTCTTACCTGGGTCTACTAGTACCATGCGTCTGTCCTGTGTCAGGTTGCTGCGCTCCTCTTGGTTGAAGGTCCTATCAATCATCACCATTTCTGATGAGGGACTGGAGCGCTGCAGGGAGGGGAGGGGCATCATGTTCTTAACCCTTGGCATGTTATAACATGAAAAGTATGTATGTGTGCATGCACATGTTCGTTCATTTGTGTGTGTGTGTGTGAGCACACACCTTAGCCTCCACCATCAGTAGTCGTCTGTATTTGTTCACCATGGCCTGCGTTCTCTTCAGCACCTGAGTTGCCACAGACTCAAATTCCTCATCAACTGTAAACAAAAGGATATTATTGGATAAAACCACACACATTCCGTCTCACCCAAATATAGTTTTATTTTCACACACAAGCAAAAACATGCAGGACCTTTGAGCCACGGTTCTCTGCTTTGCTTACCAATTTAACGTCAAGCTAATAGTTTACTTCAGTGCATTTAAAAGAGATCATTTTATGGATACACCATTTCCTCAGATCTCAAACATCAAAGGATTGGCTTGGCATGAAATGTTCTCTAGCAAAATCCTGGTTAGTTTACCCTGAGAGAACTCGTCATGGCTGGGCGGAGCCCCCTGGAACACATGGTAGGGGAGGAGTCTTTGCAGTGCGTCGTCCAATGAGGTGAATTGGCTGCGATCTGGGGTCTGTACTCCGGCATGGTCCTTCCTCAACTGCTGCAGAATCCTGGAGAGATGATCGGTAGGGACAAGAGGAATCAACAGCTGACGTTACGTTACACCTGTGAAAATATGATCATGTTTGTTGGCTGAGAAAAACGCCACAGGGTGCTGATAACTCACATTCCTCCTCTAGTAAGCGGTGGAAAGGCTGGCCTCTTCTGTGCGCTGACCTACGAGAGAAAGAAACAAATGGCATAGTTTCCATAGTACCACCAATCGGCATAATTCACCTAAAAATGTAAACAGATATTTGTGAGGGACAGACAGAATGTAGACTGGGTAATGTACCTGTGAATTTAGTGTTGAATCTTGGCTGATGGTTTTCACAGCTAAGAAAGGCACAGAAAGAGGACCACAGTTTATTAAGTACTAAGGGATGTAGAGTACATTCAAACACATGGGGAAAAAATAAAACCTAATACAAGACCTACCTTTGTTACCATGGAGATTTACAAGCTGTACCTGTCGACTGTCCTGTTGGAGGGCAGGCGATTGAGAATCCTGAAAAAAAGGGAATGAAGGCCAGGTCAGTCAAATGACAACCAAAATAATACATCCATGGAATGAGACAGAAGAGCAAGGGCAAAATGATTCATAGAATGAATGAAAAGGAGAGGGAGAGAGTGAAGACAAACAACCAGTAGATACTGAAAAGTCGAACAGTTAGCCTTTCCTATTATACCTGTCTATAGTCTTGCTGTTCCTGTGTAGCTGTACCAGACAGAGGGGATAGAGAAGTGCAATTCTGAGTGTGGGTCACTAGGAGGCGCTGCACGGGGCTAGCTGACACTTGACCTCGACCTCCAACCCCAGCTGTTGCTGGACCAACCAGAGTTAGCCGCCCAGGAGTGGACGACGTCTGGACAGGGGCAGGGTTTGCACCAGAAAATCCTGTCCATGTTTGAGTCACAGCCCCTGCCACCTGACCGCCGCTGACCACGCCCTGATTCACAATTAGCTGGCCTCCCGAAGTTGCAGTGAAGTTCTGCCCGGCAACAATCTGCACTGCGTTCTGATTGGTAATGAGGGTATTAGAGTTGGGGTCAGCAGGACCATTGTGGATGGTAGTAGAAGGTGTTAGTGCCAGAGAGCTGGGCAACAAGAACTGTCCAGGTGGTAGATTTGTCTGGCCCTGCGCTTGTTGCTGGGGGGACTGCACTACGATGGAACCGTTGGCTGTGTATTGTCCCCCAACACTAGCAGTGTTAGAGTTAGCTACATTAGCCATGGTGCTGGGAGTGGACTGAAGGCCCAGGCTGTAGACAGTCTGAGCCCCAGTTTGGAGAGGTTTAGGCTGGATAGGTCTGACAAGAGTCTGGGTCCCTCCAGGGCCTCTCTGGATGATGATGTTTTGAAGGGGGATATTTTTGAAAGGTAAGCCAACTTGGCTTACCTGTCCTTGGGACGGGGCAAACACCTGACCCCCTGTTGCTGTCCCTGCAGCAGCTACAGGGCCTCCCTGCCTCAGAACAATCTGAGGAGTTCTGTCCAGGCTGCTCAAAGTCATCACCCCGCTTCCACCCCCAAATGAGCCCAACACCTGGATATGCTGGGCAGAGCCATTGGGCAGCTGGGACACCCCTTGGAGGAACTGGGTTGTGGGGAACGCAGCTGTAGTTGTGGTAACCACCCCCACCCCCCCTCCATAACCCCCAGAGACCAGCTGGGAGGGAAAGGGAATGGGAGCCTGGACTGATGTGGATGCAGGCTGGGAGTCTAGTAAGGCCTCCTGGGCCAGAGTCTGTTCTGTGATATCTGCTTCCAGGAGAGACTTCTGTAGGATGTCGAAGGGCTGGTCCTCTCCCCCCAGATCAACCCCTCCAGGGGAGCCCCCGGCTTCCAATTCATCCTCAATGAATGAAAGGCTGCTGGAGAGCTGGAGACCTGCCCCTGCTGAATCCTCGCCAAATTCACCCATTGTGGAGGTGCCATCTTTGAGGCCAGCATTGGAGCCAGCCTAAAAAAGAGATTATGGGGAAGGGGGAGAAAAGTGGGAAAGAAATTGAGCATGGATAAGCTATAACAAGTTTTTCTGTGTTTGTTAATAACTTGTTTTTTGTTACATGTTTTTTGTAACATGTTTTTTTCTGACACACAATACAATTGTAAACTCAAATGTATAATTTGTATATTTTCCTTTAAAGGAGATCCAATATTCACTTTTCCTTGCTTAAGGCCTTCTTAATGGGATCAAAGGACTATATATTTGCTCCTAAACACCTGTTTTTTAGGTCTTAAGAGTCATCTCCAAGAGCACCAACCACCATCATACAACCTAAGTCACACTAGCAGCTTAAGAAAACCCTGTACATAGAACATAACAATAATCAGAGAAGATAGGTCACCAACAGCTTAATCTCCATCATCAACAGTTGAGATAATGTTGTCTCTCAGGTAATCATAGGAAGTTAGGAACTCACACTCACAGTGTTGCCGGGAAAGAAGGACCCATCAGAACCATAAGCTGCATTTGTCACATCCTCCTCCCCAATCTGCAGTAACAGAACAGGCTGTCAAAAATCTTAACAGAGATGAGTCAACCCAGTTATCTTCCTTTGTACATGAAACTCAAGACGTTTTTTAAACTTTGCAACACACTAAACTGGATAAAATTTGATGAAAAACCTGTCTAGAAATGTTATCAGACAGTAAACAGTAATTGTGGTCTACAAGTCACTTACAGACTTGCTGTTGGAGCCATGGAGATAGTCATTCAATGCTTCCATATCCCTGTAAAATAAAGATTGGAGAAGAAGGGCATAGAACCGTAGAGGTACTTAAAAAAACAAGTATAATCTAACCCAATGTTTATTTACTTGTAAAGTGGGGTTTATAAAATTGTAGGGGAACTTATTTCATTGTAATACTTTTTCTGTCACACTATGACACTTGAATGACAAGTGAATCGTTTCCTCACCAAACATTTTGATATGGTTGGGTACTTATCTCTTGTTAATGGACTGGTAAGACAAATATAGTCTAATCGTAATGGCTTAAAAGGATACCATGACTTTTTGGATTTTAGTTGATTATTCCTCTTTAGCAGACATTTATATTGTGAGAAAAAATGATTGACTTTGGTCCTTACATTTTCTTGAAATGGCTTGTAAGCATTCTTTATTGACACAAAAAGGGTCACAAACTTCAGCTAATTGTGTCATTTGGTTTCAATGAGGAGTTCTAGCAATGTTAACAAACCATTTTATCAAAACTTAAAAAACGTGTAATCTGTTAAAAGCATAAAACTACATATAGTAGCTTTAAGAACAAACCCCCTTGGACAAATGTAAAAACTATTATCCCTAATGTCTGGTGAAGAATAATAACAAACGGAAAATAAAAATGACAATGTAGCCCTTTAAGATGTTATAGATTATGTCTAATAGAAAAGTCAGTGTTATAAAGGGTTCTTTACCCTATAATATCCAGAAGACGGCGATCGTCCTCATCATCCATGACACCTGAGATAGGATGGAGGGAAGGTGATAGAATGGAGTGGGTAAGAAGAAGAAGAGAAGTTAAGTCTGAGATGTACTAAAGGGGACCAATGTGTTCCATGTACATAACTAGAGTAAATGGCTTCATTGATCAATATTACACTAAACTTTTATTCTAAGGCAGCAGTATGGGAGCCATACAGAGTTAACAAATGTTGTGCTTGTGAGGGCAGCTGTGTAATAGGCCTTCTTAATCGCATGGCAATCTTTGGTGTGGTTGGTGACAGTTTATGATGCATTCACTCACAGATTTCTGGCAGGGAGCATGGAATCAGTCATTTAACACCCTTTATTTCCTGTAGGGTGGGCTGAAGGGTGTTAAAAGGCAATAGAAAGATAGAGCAAAAGTGTATGTGTCAGATATAGGGTGTGACAGTGATGGGAGGGGTATAGAGAAGGTGGGGGAAAGGAAGGGTGTGAAAGATAGGGGTCAGTGGGGTTGAATTGGGAGAGAGAGAGAAAGAGAGAGGGAGATGTTAAGAGCAGTGGTACTCAGTATTCAACCAAGGCCAGTATGGCCCATATCTCCTCCTACAGACACTAGTCCCCAAAGCAAAAGTTCCCGCCCCCTGCCCTCCTCTACTGTCCCACACATTGGTCGCCTCTCCTGTCAGCTACACTCACATAGAATGAAGATGGTCATTTGATTGTAAATAACTCCACCCTTCTAGATGTATCCCTTAAAAGGTTGTTTGCTTCAGACTTTCTACTTTAAAAAGGCATTGGTTTATGTTATGTTAAACAGCACAGGAATGTTGCTGTCATGGTGTTTAACAATACAAAGTAAAAACAGGCCTATTGAGACATAATTCAAGATAATATAGTAATCCAGATCCAGATTGTCTACCAAGTCAAATTGTGCGTTTTTATAAAATTGTTGGTTTTAACCAACGTGTAGCACTTAAGATATTTACATGTGGAAAAAACACTTCCAAGATCAATAATGCCATATTTAGTATTTTATCCTGCAGCCTGTGTCAAAAACGGTGGTAAACAATGTAGCCTTTTGTGCCTAATTCTGCGCAAAATGTAACTGCATTGCTACAAAATGGCTGTTGCCTTCTCGCAGGCTGCCTTAATGGCTGAAAACATGTCCAGCCACCATCTTTAGTTCAGGGAGAACAAAGAACGACAAGGTTGCTGGATTAAACTGGCTGTTTAAAAAAGACTTGGTGACTGCTAAATGCCAGAAATTTGCTTAAGGGAACACTATTAGAGAGAAGGTGTTTAGTGGAGTTCAATATAAATGTAAACATAATAGCTAGCTTCATTTGGTTAATCTTAGTGGCTAGGCTACCACAGGCAGCAGCCTTATTTATTTGTCCTTCAAAAGGGCACCATGATAAAAGCTTGAGTAATGTTTGCCTTTCATACATTTTCCACCTAGCAAAAAAGGAAACCAAACGATTAACAGAATAATGCTTTATTTCACAAAAAAGCTACAAGGGTGATATATTGACTTATGTGAAAAATAAAAAACATCCCATTCTCCCTAGGGTTGATTAGCGCAATCAAATCAAAATATTGAATCGCTGTAATTCATCGACCTAATAATCGATAAGCAGTCAACGTTTAATATTTTAAATCTAACAGCATACATTAAAAACGTACAAGATGAAGTGCTGTATTGCCTGCTGACTACAAAATGTCCTGCAGAGGTATAAAAAACCCACTTAAGAATTACAGATGGTCTGCCAATTCTGGTTGCGGATATTTAAAATGGACCACCTCGTCCAAAAGTAGAAACAATTCGATGCAAAAGCATTTAAGATTAAAAAAAATATCATCCTCCCAAACCGGTCCTAGCATAAATGCTACGACGCAAGCAAAGCTAGTCACTGACAAGACAGTAATGCCATTGGCACTGGAATTGTACGGTTACGTCGCTTAGTAAGCCAGCTAATGTACAGCTTGCGAATTTTATTTCCAAAAATAGACTGAATCGACAGAATGATAATCGCATTCAAGCAGCACAAAACGCCTGTCCTCCAGCCCCTGGCTGGTCGTCGCTGACGTGCTCTCTTTCTCTGTTGGGGAGGCTTTCATTTGTCTTCTATTTAGCTCATCTGCCAGCATGCAAAACGTCACATTTCTCTCGATTTGCCGTACAGACGCGTTTCAATCGTGGAATTTGCCAGGGCACGGTGTCTTGGTCTGGTCGCTCTTCATGTTCGCCAACGTTTTTACTCGTAAACATCGGCCTGTCGAGGTTAGCTAGCTGCGCTGTCGACGTCGCCTATTTTGAAAACGTCGGACAGAATTCGTTGACAGGGCTAACGGACTTAACCGTGTCGAGCCATAAATATTTATCCAGATTAGCATAACATAAAGACGACAGAAAGAGGCAAACCCTTTACTCCTGTCTCACTCCTCTTGAAACCCAATATCTCCATTTGGCAACTTTTAATTTGCTCCCCCCTCCTTCTCCTCCTCCTCCTTCTCCCTCTCCCACTCATATATTTTTCTCACTGTCCCTGTTCTGTCTCGGATAGATTTTTCTCTCCGCTCAAACTCTCTTCCCTCCCTGAAGGAAGGGAGGAAGGAGGTTGTGTGTGTTTTTTCCTTGAAATTTTTATCACAAAATTATAATACACTCAAAGGGAAACTCACCGTCATGAAAAAGCAGTGCCTTGTCAACGGGGTTTCCTCGCCATCACCGCACGGGTTGTTGGGGTAGTGCACAGAACAGGGCAGCCTAGAGCATCCCACAATTATTCCATAACACTTGCATACGAGTGTCTAGTTATCACAGTGCAAAATTTGGGCAACAAAAAATGATACACAAATTCACAATTTATTTTCCATGATATAAAATAAATGTGACATTTCTTTGCCTTCATATATATGAGACATGTTATTGGACTTGACCGTCACAAACGGTAGGGGGCGGGCCTCTAATTTGTGAGCCACACCTAGACGTTGCACAGGTAGGCCAACCTATAAAAAAAGCGGTGGTTATATTGATAGACCAATTAATCCAGAGTATTTACACGGAGATCGACAATGGGTCTTTTAAAAAGATCTTAATTTCACATTTCCATTTTCTTTTTCTATTCTTTTTATACATATTCTGGAATTTTGAATGGATGCACTGTTCTGATTATGTTTATGAACTAACCCCCCCCACACCACCACCACCATACCACTGGCAAAGCATGCCTTTATTTTGTCTTATTTATGTCGATTAGGGCTGAATATTAGCCCCACCATGAAACCTGATTTAAAGTTAACAGAGAAGGACTTGGCTATAATGGCTGCAGTGCCCATTTTCCACCAATAACAACGGAGTATAAATACCAGCAGTGCATAATTCCTCCAATGAAAACGCTGCTTGCTGCGGCGAGGCGGTAACACTTCCGCATTCTTTCTTTCTTTCCGCAACAAACACGACAGCGCAACATGGAGGCAAAGAAGGATGAATGTGCTGGAAATGGCGATGCTGGACCAAACAATCTTGTCAAGATTCCGGAGCGACTGTTGAAACGGGATCAAGCAAGGTTAGAAGATGTTGAGCGTAGGAAGGAAGCTAAAGAAAAACAGTCTGTCTCAGAGGAGAAGAGTGAGTTCTTCTCTAGCGCTTTTACCAGAGAACGGGTGGCTATCGATAATCTGCTGTCCGGTTGCTCTGGAACCGATCGGGCCGCGGCATGTCAAAACCTGGAGGAAGCAACCGTGAAAACACAACAGCTGCAGAAGTTTCTAAACGACAGTATGGTGTTTCTCACGCAGTACGAGCTAAGACAAGCCCAAGCCTCATTGCAAAAACTTCAAACTACCCTTGCTGAAAAGAGAGAAGAGGCCTTGCCCAAGAAGAAATTTGCTTTTCGCTCTCGTAGTAAAGCTACAGAGAAAGTCACTGAACCTGTGTCAGACACACCATCACCTGGTGACACACTTGCTGATGCTGGCACTCCTGCAGATTCTGGTACTACCAAGGTGGACGGAACTGTTAACTCAAATCAGTGCGGCTTTTCCAATAGGGACTCTATGGTTCTGACCAAGACAGCTGAGGAGATCCAGAAACACGATGTTTTGTTGACTCACCTCACTAACTGCAAGGTCCATCTGTTTGGCTCCCCCAGCACTTTACACATCAAGCACATCAGTGGCTGTGAGATTCTGTGTGGGCCTGTATCAAGTTCTGTATTTGTTGACCAATGTAGCAACAGTACACTTGCCTTCCCCTGCCAGCAGCTGCGAACCCACAACACTACTGACACACAGGTGTATCTGCATGTCACAAGCCGAGCCATTATAGAGGACTGTCATGGAGTGAGCTTTGCCCCATTCACCTGGTCTTATCCAACCCTGGATGAGGACTTTAGCATGTCTGGCCTGGACCGGGACCGAAACAACTGGACCCAAGTAGATGACTTCAACTGGCTTTCTGCAGAAACACCTTCCCCTAACTGGAGTATAATTCCAGAAGTAGATAGAAAAAACAGTTGGGATGCCTAGGGTTCAAGTTTCAGGGTTCCCTGCTTGTCAAATTAGCCAATCAATGAAACTAACAAATTAAATGTATTTAAAAATTCCTGTACCTCGAACAGTCTTTGATTTGCCATATTATTGAATTATGTTGTTATAATGAAACAATTGGTTTAACAGGATTTCCATTCCAGGATTTCATATATTTTCATGTCTATATGATATACCCATATTTCAGGCTAATATTGTATGCAATATGGGCTCCACCTGAAGCCAATATCTTCTCTCAGTTGTTGAAAGAAGATATTGTTTTTATTCACAAATAACTGTTCCCATGTAAAAAACAACCCACCCAGTTCATAAAAGTAGGAATGCTCAAAACTACCTGTAACTAGTCAAATATTTATTTTATTTTAAATATTAAACTCATACTAGTTGTGATTGATAATCAGGTATTCCAGTTGAATTTTGTAAAGTACAAAATGTAAGCCTTTGCATTGTTGGCCACAAAGACTAAGCCTATTCCACTTGATCTGAAAACCTACACACTATTACATATATGTTGTGAATCTTACTGTATTTATTTGCAAAAGTCATTTTTCTGTTTCAACTGCAAAAAAAACTCTTCTGAAACCCACTGGGGAAAAATGAATACAAACCATCCCAACTATAGGGATGTAACGACTACAAGCACTTAGCATTGGTATGAGGAAAAAAAGCAATCAGTATTTGTGAGAGTGAATTTGAACGAAGGGCAAAGCACAATGCGTAGGCTAAAAATATGTGCTTTTTTACCACAAGCAGCCACAGACCCTTATGGCAGTTGTATCCAGTGGTATACTGATATAACACACATTAACATCTAGTCTTGTGTTTTGTGAAGGGGACATTTAACAATGACTGTTATTGAAAAGAGAAATGAATAAAGGAGTTTTTGTTCAAGATCCAGTACTTTATTGCCGTGTCAACAGAGTTGATTGGAATTTGCTTCGGTGCTTCTCAGTTAAACAATACTATATAAATACTATACAGCAGACAACATATCATCATATGATCCAGTCATACATAAACTAGTTCAAGGATTTGGAGTTCAACCCAAAAATTATATAGTTCAATGACATGAAACTATTACATGATCTCCAATTTTATTGTTTCCATCTATAGAACTGAGAATTTACAATAATCCAAAATGCATTTCTCAGGGCCAACCACTACAAAGCTTTAAGGAATCAAAATACAAAACGATCAAGGAAAGGCCTGGCTCAGGAGGTAGAGCGGGTCGTCTTGTAATCGGAAGGTTGCTGGTTCGATCCCCGGCTCCTCCAGAGAGCGTGTTGAAGTGTCCTTGAGCAAGACACTGAACCCCTAACCGCTCCTGATGAGCAGGTGTGCGCCTTGCACGGCAGCCTCTGTCATCAATGGGTGAGTGTGAGGCAGATATTGTAAAGCGCTTTGGGGTCGGTAGACTAGAAAAGCGCTATATAAATGCAGTCCATTTACCATCTGTGCCAGACAGGCTGTTGATTCTGACAGCCGAGTACCTGGTTTGCAGGTGCCAATAAGTAGGTAATTTAGGAGTGCACTCAAATTGTTTGTGTTATGTATGATAGATGTCTCTATAACAATGCCTTATATGTCCATATTGAGTATCATGCATTAATATTTTGTATATGTTGTTTAAATGTGCACGTGTTGTTATATTGCTTTAATAACTGAGCCTTAAGGCTTTATCCTTTTTGTGACTGGGTTACTGGCACTTCAGTAAGACAGCCTATTTGCCTTATTATGTGAACATCCTGTTCGTGTTGAACCTGTGGACCCCTACCTATGAATGGACATTCTAAATTACTAGCTCCACCTTCACCCCCATAGTCTTTGTTAACCATTACTCGTCCTCATTACGGTTCAGAGCGTGTTCGATCAAGGCAACTGACCACGTGAACACCCAAACCAATTATGGCCCCTAGCAACAGCTTACGATCAGGCTCATCTTCTGTAGAGGGATTTTTGCAAATGGGATCAGGCTGCTTACAATGGCTTAGCATGACGTACTGCAACTTTGAGTTTAATCATGAGGATCCTCCGCAATTCTGCACCTCTCCAAGAGTAAGAACCACCACGATTGGCCTCACCTGCGTGATCATATAGTGTTGAGTTGGAAAACTTTCAGAAAAAGTTGTGCAAAAATACAACTCAAAGTTTGGAGATTTTGGCACAATGGGAGAGGAGATGGCCTTGAAGAAATAACTGCTGTGCATCTTCAGAGACCTCCTGTTTTTTTCATCTTTGCTCCTTTGCTGTGGGATGGATTACAGGCTGAGCTGACTCTACTGTCCTGTTGGACTAACCAGAGGAGACCCTGATCCCAGAGAGACAAGGAAGCTGCAACTGAGGCTGCAAATTGGAGCATTCAGGAGCACTTCCAAACTACGGGCCAAACTCTAGAAACCTTGGACTTCTTACTTCTTCTTGTTCATTAGCAAGAACCCACTCAAGGTTGAACAATGGCTTTGATGAAGGTCAAATTTGATCTGAAAAAGCGAGTAAAGCTCGCCCAGTTTGTCTGGTTTATGTACTGGTTCTCTGTGATGGCAGGTGTGCTGGTCTTCAGCATGGGCCTATTCTTTAAGATCGAGCTGCGTAAACGCTCTGAACTCATGGACAACAATGAGAGCCACTTCTTGCCCAACATACTGATAGGTGTGGGTCTAATAGCTTGTGGCATCAATGCCTTTGGAGGCAAAATTTGCTACGACTCCCTGGACCCTACGAAGTTCGCTAAGTGGAAGCCCATGTTAAAGCCCTTTTTGATGTCTTGTGTGGGGTTTAATGCCTTCCTTTGTCTGACAGCCCTGCTTTGTTTCGTGATGAGGATCCCCCTACAGTTCACCCTGGCAGAGGGCCTGAAGAACGGCATGAAGTACTACAAGGATACAGACACACCCGGACGCTGCTACATGAAGAGGACCCTGGATTTGATGCAGATGGAGTTCCGTTGCTGCGGAAACAACAACTACAGAGATTGGTTCGAGATTCAGTGGGTTAGCAACCGCTACCTGGACTTCAGCGCTAAGGAGGTCAAAGAGTGAGTTACAGAGCTAAAATCAACTAAATCTCCCCAAATCCATTGCAAAAACCGTTAAAGTGTAGATATCAGAAATGAGCAAAAATAAACTGCACATATGCTATGTCTGCATTATATGTGTTGTGGCTTGCTGATTGAAATTGTAGTGATTGTTGGGTTTTTTTAAAGGGTCATGGAGCCTTTATGCCTATATCAAACTTTGGTTGAGGTGAAATAATTTAAAGGCGTGTCTGTGCAAAGTAGTTCAGTATAAGTGGATTTAAGGCAAGGGAGGGGTAAAGCAAGTAATATATACGGTAGGGTCAGTTCCCTCTATTGTAGGGATTATCAGGTCAGTAGATGCCAAGCTGCAGTGACAGTTGATGTGGGTGACGATGTGGTTTGGGTGGGGACAGAAGAGGTTACTATGCAGTTTTATGGATAATGTTAGGAGGAGGGACCTTGGTGAATGTGTATGTGTGTGTGTGTGTGTGTTAAAAGTAAATTCTGGAGCAACAATACTAGTTAAAGTTGCAGTAAAATGATATGAGGCCACCAACAGGTACACTGGTGTTACCAACAATGTCTTTCATATGTTGACAGTTGTAAAAGAGACAGTTTTGAGTGTAAGTGGGATCAAATGGTTGAAGGACTACAATCTGTTCTTAGTGGCTAATCTCCTAGATTACATTTCCTCGTTGCTCAGGGCTTAATGTCCTGCCCAATCAGTAAGGTCCTGGAGACATTCTAGGAATAGAGCTGCCTGATTGATCTGATTGGACAATTAAACCTCATAGAGGGAGAGATTTGCAAATAAGCAAAAACACTGATGGCTCAATGACCATTAAATAGACCAATAAGGTTTCATTTGGACACTGACTGCCTAATGGCTCTTGCATTTAGATACTGTTTGACCAGTAGCTGCCAACTAGTGATACTATTAGCAAGTCTGTGAAAGTGACACCCTTGAATTATTTCAAAGTTTAATAGCCTCTTGAGTTATCTTCCCTTGTAAACCAATATTAGTCAACCTCTATATCTGAAATACTTGTATCAGTGCTTTTCTGCACCTGTCAACCTAACAATTATTTTCCTATAGTATAGTCTAAAATGTTATTTGGGATGTGATGAAACATTGTTAAAAATCACCTGTGCATATATCTGCCACTCTCTCTTTCCTCTGATCCAATCACACTGCTCTATCCTTTGACCTACTACTAATCAGACCTGAGATCCGCTCTCTAGACTTGGCACGCACAAGTATGCTCATTTGTCCGCCTGCCAAATCACATAATGCCTCAAGTCTGGGCAATATTTATCTAGTTTCCTCAAAATAGATGTTAAGAGAAGAGGAGTTGTGTCAATGCTCTTTATTTTGTTTATTGATATTACATTTGTAAAACTGCCTATATCTTACAGTGTCATAAGACTGTATCATCAATGATATAGCTCACTCTTCTTGATAGTTTGGAAACGTTTTGCCAGTACAGGCTAGCAGGTATTTGGGTTAATGAGGGTAATCACACCACCTCCTCCATGATCTTAATTATCATGATTAGCTGCAGTACTCTGTACTCTGAACTAATGTAAATTGTAAGATTTGATGATAAAGATGATAGTTGAATACAGTGACAAAGTTACGTCTATTGGTATTAAACTTATACCTCAGAAGCCCTGTCTTGGATTTTGCTATTTTCCAAGAAGCTTTTTTTCTATATCAACAAAATAATTTCCCCAACTTCACTTTTACTACTAAATCACATGATTGAACTTGTTAACTAACAAAATAAGATTATAGGATAAGATTGTTATAACAGTTTCTACCAATGTGTCATGAACATTACACTTTACAGTTCATAGTTATTTTTTGTAGAGGAGAAGTCTCACTTGGACGCAAGTTTGACTTTCACCTGTTTTCATTTTAGCCCATAATACTACTGGCAATTTTAGCCCAGATGTACTACAAATATAGTATGGCAAGGTCCTACCTCCACCTCAATTTGACCTCATATCATGACTCTAAAGTTAAACCTGTGTTTTGCCTGGTCCCCCCAGCCGAATTGGCAGCAACGTGGATGGCCAATATCTGATGGATGGAGTCCCCTTCAGCTGCTGTAACCCCAGCTCTCCCAGGCCCTGCATCCAATTACAAATGACCAACAACTCAGCCCACTACAGCTACGACCACTACACAGAGGAGCTCAATGTCTGGAAGCGCGGCTGCCGTGAGGCCCTGCTGTCTTACTATGGAGGCATGATGAACACCATCGGAGCACTTGTACTGCTTGTCACTATGCTGGAGGTCAGTGATAGAAACACATGAGCACAGACACAAACACACAAAAGCATTCACACAGACCCACACACAAACAAAGCAAAATAAATTATATTGTAGTGAAAGAAGCTTATGTATTGCATTATACCTCACTTAATTCTTACTAATTCTAACAAAAATAGTTAAATATTCCTATCTGCTCTATCTATTGTTCACTGTTTTCCAAAATATTATCAGCAAGAATACACTATATTGGGTTTGGCTAGTGAATGGGTTTGGGACCATGTCAGGATTTACATTGTCCAGTAATACATTCACATCAGTCTGGCAAGTAAAGTGAGGAATCTGGGTCTAGACATGCTAAGCCTCGTTCTAGTTGGCCCTGTCACCTACCATCTCCTTCCTTTTTTCCTTCTTCCCTACATTTCCACTCACCACCCACACTATCAACTGGCACGTCCACTTACTGCATCTTCCTATAACATCTATCCTCTTTGCCTAAACATCATCCCTGCTGCCGTACTGTCAGGTTGCCCTGGCCTGTACCTCGTTTGGCTGGCATGGGAATGCAGCCTACCTTACCTCACCTACTACTTTCTACCCGAAGGGTAATCCTATAGAGGGCACGTGTTATTTCTCCTCTCTTGAACCCTCTCTTTCTCCTCTCCTGAACCCTCCACCCCCCACCTCCATCACCACCACCACCCCTCCACAATATCCACCTGGAATGGCTTGTCATCATTAAGGCCAAATAGCCTGCCTGTATACCATTTCTTAGAACGCAGACATATGCACACACAAATCCTTGAAGTCTGCAATGTTTTTAATATTCAAACGTCAATGTTAATGAGGGGTGACTAAGTTGGATCAAGTTGCTGCATCTATCATCGGCAGGCTGTAACTGGCACTATTTAGAAAATCCTTCTGTCCAGACATCTTGGAGGTAAAACCTTGTTCTCAAAACATGGATTTGGGCTAATCAGATAATCAGAGACAAACACAGTTGTAGGAATCCTAGACTTAACCATAGTTATGCAAGCGGCGCTTTACCAAGCACCTATAAAGTGACACAGATAGTGGTCCCAGAGATGGCATGATGGGTTAATCTAGGGCAGGAGACAAATACAGACCCACTTCGTGGAGCTCTAACTCCTAAGCTAAAGTGACCAGTCACAGTCTTAATTGGGGCAGTTCTCAACACCTAGGACCCTGTAGGCCAACCCTATTCTATAAAGTAGCTTTTCTTTAAAGATACATGTGAATCTTTAGGTCACAGATTGCTTAAAGGTTTTCCTTTAGCACCCCGAGACAATCAAATAATTTTCAGTGTTTTGCTATCATTTTAATACTGATTGTATTCTCCCACCTTCTGTAGGTTGCTGTGACAGTAGGCCTGCAGTATGTGAACACCTCCCTGTCCACTCTGACTAACCCAGAGGACCCAGAGAGTGAGAGTGAGGGCTGGATCCTGGAGAAGACAGTGAAGGAAACATTCACTGACATCATGGCCAAGATGAAGGCCATGGGCAAAGGGAACCAGGTGGAGGGGGGCGAAGCACCAATCGCCACGGTGAGCTGAGCTAGCCCCTCCCACACAAACTGAGACCACTCCCACCTGATGAGGAAGGAAGAGGAAGTGTGAGATGGATTACACTTTTTTTTGTACCAACATTTAATACACACACAACACCTACACACGTATGTTTGGCTCTCAGACGTACAAATGCTATGACCATATGGACTCCTTACAAATGGATTCCTTTCAACTGGACTCCTTACATTAATAATATATTCATATGTATAGAGCAAATGGATAGAAAAAACTATTGGGCGTACTTCTGAATTCCGCTTTTTCCGCAACCACTGAACAAGAAATATTCATACATCCTCACAAATCCACCTTAAGCTCCAAGTTTACTTTATAGCGTATCCTACTTAATTTTTCTTCCATTTCCCCAAAAAGGACAAAAAAAATTGATACATTTTGTGATAAATATCAATTAAATGTTGTAACATAATGCATAAAATGCCAGCTGTTTTCAATTCAGAGTATAATTTTTCCTTCGTATTATTGTCAGATAAGTTTGGTGAGGAGAGCAGGTACTTCGTGTGGGGATGGTGGTTGCCATGCAACCCCCCCTCCCATAAAAACCAGAGGGTACAATTGAAAGTAATTATAGCCCAAGAAACAGAGTATTTTATTTTTGTTGACCCATTTATAGTGCTTTGGCTTACAGCTGACATATAGATAAAGATCACTAGAGAAATCCCACACACACACCTCTTTTTTACACCCTTTGTCCAATGAAGGCTGGATATGCTCCTGAGGTGGAATAGAAGTATGTAATGGATGTGGTGCCACCATTTCACCCCACGGACAGGTTATGTGTGTGAATGTTGAAGTGCAGGGTTGGCGGATGAGGTCAAGAGTGGGAAAGCCAGGAGGGCCCAGGAGGGAAAAAGGGACAACTCCAAAACTGTGGAGGACAATTGAAATTGGCAGCTAAATCTTGACTCCTAACTCCTGTACCATGAACTCAGCTCCTCTGACTCATTACCCTTTGACGTTTCCCTTGTGTACGCTGCAACATCTGTATGTTCCACACTCACACACATATATTCTGACAACGGGGTTGCTGTCTCTGTAAATAGTGTAGAAATAATGGAAAATTACTTTTTTTTAACAATGTAATTAATCTAAATCTTTTATTTCAATCAATGTAAAGTTTGTTTTGCTATATATTTTTTTGTCTTTTGTCTGTGTTTGTGTAGAAAGGTGATGATGACAACGCTGATTGTATACATGAATAAAGGATTGTAGTGATGTGGTGTAAAATGGAGAATAATACTGTTGTGTTGTTCCAATCTCAGGCAGCGAAGAGCAGAGATCAGGGAACAAAGCAACCTTGGAGCACTGCAGGATTCCTGATTAAGTCAATAGGATGAGGGCAATTATAGTATTACTGCTTTCACATGGACATAGGATGACATATGTCCATCACAAGGACAAGGGTATGTGTGTGTGTGTGTGTGTGTGTGTGTGTAAGCATATACTGTATGTAGGCACAAACAAAATAGTGTGGATGTGTTTTGTTGTGTGTGACTTTTGTAATGTGCAGATGTAATGGAATTCTTCTACTTTCACTGATTTCCTTCATATTTTGCCAGTTTGTATGTCCTCAACTTGACCCTGGCTCAGCCTTGACCTTGGAGAGTGTATCAAACGAATCCTTCGATCCGTTGAGCCTGGATACTGATGGCAATTAGTGAAGTATTGTTTATCCACTATCTAGAATCAATCACCACTTCAAAAGTTAACAAGTTTGACCTATATATTCTGCCCGACAATTCCAAACAGGAAGCATGATGAACCGTGATATCCAGTCTAGTGTGGCTTAGTCAGAGCAGACAGGAGAGCGCTGTGAAGAGTTAGCGGGAATGGTAAAGAGGCCAATTCCGTGTGGTATTTTTGTTGGCCCAAAGCACATAACCAGCGTGAGTAGATAAGAAGCCTAAGAGGCTTTAGATTACCATGAGCCCCTCAACCAGGTGAACAGGTGATGTCCTCGTGCAGAACACGTCAGCGAGAGAGAGAGAAAGAGAGAGACACAGAATGAGTAGAATAAAGATACAAAAGTTATTTTACAAAAAGAGGGGGGAGTTATATAACAAATCTTTACATAACTTGGTCAGGGCTAGGTGGCAGGTAAATAAGGAAAAGTTTGAAGAGTCGGGTTTAGCCTTAGGTGGTTGTGACAGAGGATATAAATATAGTATTGGGGCACAAAACCTGCACAGACAGGGTTGAAAGGTGTCTGGAGCCCTGCCACTTCTGCCCAGCCACTCACAAAATGCCCACAAAAAGAATGTGTGCAATTTGTGCACTGAAATTTTGTTTTATAAAAAAGAAGTTTATTTTAGGTGAAGGAGGACCTCAGCTTGAGCCCCTGACCCCAAATATGACACTCAAAGGTCCTGGGTTCAGGTTAGTAATCCAGTGTGTGGAGCAGAGACTGGGGGTCATGTTGGGTTCAGATCACAGGATCTCAAAGGGGATCATGACCTGGAGGCTGAAACTCAATTTGGCTGGGATTAGGACAATGACGACGACACTTGTTGCTATGTCAAAATCCTTTATATAGCATGACAAAACAAGTTTCTGAAAAAGCTTTGCTGTAGCAATATAGTAGTAACTGTTTCATAGAAAAATTTAATAACCGAATTGAATGAATGATTGAAATTTAACAACCGTTGTTCTTTTGTTTGGGATTTTTTGGGATGAATCCTTATCAATAAAAAGACAGTATAACTTTATTCCCATGGAGCCAAGTACCTACATCCTAACAGAGAGTAGAAACAGGTTTCTAACAACCTGTGTTTTGCCCTCTGAGAATTATGTTCCATTCAGAAATTGTATTCTACTGCGCTCTGTTGGTGATAGTAGGTACCACTGTTTAGTAAACCTATAACAAACTGATATTGCAACTAAAGCATCCTGACTCTGAGTAAATCTAGTCCATTCTCTGGCATTTCTCAACGATCTAATACGTGGTTAGATTTCCAACTGGCTCAGTCAGTTAATAGCACAGTCACTGATCTCATTTATGATCTCACCAACCGTCACAGTCTAGCTCAGGAGAAATGAGATTAAACACAGCACTGTTCCTTTGCTTACAGCCAACATTTTGTTTTCAACTTTTGCTTGTCTCGTCTGATGTCCTTCACTGTGAGTCATAATTTCTACCAAACTTTTGAAGTGTTCTAAACTAGCAGGCGTTGGGCCATTCATGAAAATGAATACCATCAGTAACAGTAACAGTTGCGTTACAATTCCACTAGAGGGTGTCTCTCCACCAATGAAAAAGTTACCCATGCATTCATTTAGCAGTAGTGCCCACTTCCCATAGCTAGAAAATTGCCACTACTGCCAGTAAAAAGACAATTCATCACGTCGGTTTGGTACAGCAGAAAATACATTTAAATGGAAAAGTCACAGTAAAATCATTCCACATAGTAAGATTAGAAGTAATACTAACACTAATACTAATTACTAAGACTAATACAAATACTGAAACTAATACTGGTAAAAGACCTCAAAACAAATCATGGTTCCTGCACCAAAATGATCCCTACCCCGCCGCCCAACAGAGGAAACACTGAGCCCAAATAAATAAAAATTGAGCCCATCTCTGTGGATGGAGGAATGGATCACTAATTGTATGGATGAATGGATAATGTATGGGTGGTCTAGGAGGTTAAAGAAAATTATTCTAATTAATTGACATAGATTACTAATAATATATACAGCAGTTGCATTGATAAATATAGGCTATACAACATTCCAGGCATCTATTAATATGTTGGTGTATACATAAATATGCGATCACTTTTGAGTCCTCATATTGAAATGGTTGAGTAACCTGTAGTCTATATTGTAATATTACTTAGGTAACTTAGGTAACTGTTTGACCTTGACTTGTCCAAACGTCAGGGACAGAGACACACCCTGACCTGCAGCTCATGATACACATGGTCTAACAGTTATCACCTCAACACTTAAAACTTCACTAAAACACTATAGCTGAACAAATATGAAGGACAAAAAGAAAACCAGAGAGAGGCAGAAAGAGAAACATAGATAGATAGATAGATAGATAGATAGATAGATAGAGAGAGAGAAAGAGAGAGAGGGAGAGAGAGAGAGGGGGGACAGAGAGAGGGAGAGAGAGAGAGGCCTGTGACTGGTAGACTGGCTCAGAGGGGCATTGTTAAAGCCATGAGAGGACAATGCACTGCCCCCGCCCTGAATACTCGCCATACCAGCTGGCTGGCTATTACCAACACTACTGCCCCATTACAATTCCTGCAGCCAACTCCCCAAACCCTGACACACACACGCACACACACACACACACACACACACACACATAAACACCCACACGCACACTGCTGTTTGCAGGCCTACACACCCTCAATCATATGCTTAGTGTTATAAGGCTAAAAACACACACGGTGTGATTGTTTGCAGGAATGCCGTGCACTGCCTCGCCAGGGATGGGGACAGAGGGAGGGCAGTCTGAAATGAACATGCACTGCACTGTCTTGGAGTGGACAGTGGAGAGACAGGGTGGGATCCCAATACATGACAAAGGCTGAAGTCAAGTCATGCATGTACAAGTCACACACACACACACACACACACACACACACACACACACACACACACACACACACACACACACACACACACACACACACACAGACACACACGTTGTGTGCCCCTGCGTGTGTGGAGTGTGTGATTTACAACAAGTTAAGTATAGACCCAAGCACCTATCTGTCCCTTCAGCAATTCAGTGAATTTCAACCACCGTTGCCAAACCACCCAGCGAGAACAAACAAAATCTCACACCATCAAATTATTTTTGGATCGCCCTGGTCAAACCAAACCTGTGACAAAAGGCACTAAATGGAAGGGTGTGAGCGTGAGAGGCAAGATTAATGTTTGTGTAACACCATGAGAGGGCACCTGCATACACACACCCTTCGCAGATCACCCACAACAAGTGATGGACAGTAACTGTTGCAGAACAGGTGCGCATACCTATGTAGGCCTATTATACTAGTGTGTTGTACTTGTGTGTGTGTGTGTGTTTGTGTGTGTGCGTGTGTGCGTGTGTGTGTGTGTGATGACATTATATCAACATGTCTTTGTGATGCCTGGCTATGTGCTGGCTCTTCTCTGAAGGCCTCCTAAAGCCCTTGGTG
>OMKK01083359.1:0-10415 GCA_900302305.1 Polymixia japonica | reverse complement strand
TGAGTCTTTGGTACGGTGAGCAGGATTCTATTTTGAGAATGTAATTGATAAGTCCTATTTTCCTGCACAGTAATAAATGAACATAAATAAGGTGGAAGCTGTTTCAAAATGGCTTTATAAATAAAGATATACCAGTGACTCTGTCTACGTAAAGTTAAAGAAGGCCAGCCTACTCTCATATAGAGGGTACAACGATGTGTCAGAGGTTTATACTTAGTGACAAACCTCAAAGCCCCATGATACACTGTATCTAGCTTACGTAGGGCTGTCACTGTTATGAGAAACAGAGACGTGGTTTCAAGTTCAAAAACAAGGGTCAGTTAATTTATTTATTTATAATGAAGGGAGGGAAAATGCTGAGGCGAAGTAGTTAGTTTAGCAGAGTCAATGTTTCTGTTCTTCACAATACAGTATAAAATGATTAAATTATTAAGGCTTCATGTACAAATTTACAATTCTCTAAAATCAGATTTTGCTTGAAACTAATCACAGATCTATACATGGGCAGAGGGACCTTGACAACAGGGACATACTACAAATGAGGGGTATGGGCCTATGGATAGAGATGGGCCAGCTGCAGAGGTAGAGTATGCTATAGGGAAGAGGATTTCCTACTTACACAACACTGCCACGCAAGCTCATGATCCACACACACACTGCAAAAGAAGAGGTGAAGTCAAGTGTAGTGTCACACAAACCATACGCAGGTAAGGGAAATGGGGAAGCTATGCTGACAACACCCCTGCGGTGCGGCCACACCTCGACCCCAAAGGCAATCTAGGGAAAGAGGGAAATGTAGTTTTAGAGGGTAGCAGTCACACAGTTGGCCAATCAAAGAAAAATAATAATACACAATGAAAGAAAAGAGGAATTACATTAACTACATTCAAAGCACATGATGCAACTGGACCTAATACAGGGATAATTCAGTCAGTAATTTACTGCACAGTAGACCAGGGCCTAGGAAAAACAGCAGCAGACACTTTTTCCAGTGACAGAAATAGGGCTAGGAACAGCCAGCTGACACTCAGTATGAGACAGGATCAGCACCTACGTACACAATGTCAAATACAAATCATGGTAGGGTAGTGGAGCAATTGTAGTAGCAATTTAGGTTTCCTCCAAATAATGAGACAAGGAATAGTCAAGTTATATTCATTACTACTCAACATAGGTACAAGTATAGGAAATCATGGAACCTTTCAATTACAGTTCTACTTAAGGTAAGATCAAATAATACATGTCTCGATTAGAATTAAGTCAGATACTACATTCTCCTGTTTGCTGTTAAAGTCACAGTTACGTTACGTACCCTTCTGGTCAGATCTGGCGAGACCCCAAGGTTAGAAGAAAATGAGACCAGACCGGAGTTAGGTGTAAGCGTGGTCTGCCTCTTGGCCTCCCAAGCTATCAGGTTATCATAGCCCTTGCATCCACGTCATTACAATTCTGTGTTTGTGTATGTGCGCCTGCCACATCAGCACATCCACGTCTCTGTGTCAACATCTGCATGTTTACCTATTTCCCAATGTGAACTATTACTTCTAACCTAGCAATAGTTGGCAGGTCACCATTATGTCGTCCTGCCAAGAGTCTCTTGTGGTCACTGTCTCATCGACATCAGAAGGCCCAGAATTATAACCAACAGAGATGTGTACTTCAACATGTATTCATGCATAATAATATAAAGAATTTGCCACCACATATTGAACACATGAGGAAACATGAGAATTATTTTAAAGTAAGTTATCAAGGAAATAACAAGAAAGAAAATCCAAGCATACCTTGGATAGGAGTGAAGCCTGCCTACCATTGCCATCACTACAACACAACAAGACCTACATGACAGATGGAACCGCCGCTCACATTAAAACAGAAACTGCTAAGACATGCCTTGATACACAGTGGAAGGCAAACCACAAAGGGACTGTGTCTAGAACAGGTCTAGCAAGGACTAAGACTCACAAACAGGAGCTGACTTCATGGTTGCCACCAGCTGCATATGCTGATCAGGCCATGGGCTAATTGAATCAGTGGTGGACTGTCTCCCAATCAACCCTATGCAGGTAGAGGGAGTGCTTACCACTATTTTAGTGATTTAGTTTGTGTTACACCTTGCAAAAAACATTTTCAATAATTAAAAAAACAATATCCCCTTTTGAAAACAGAATACTGGACAATATTGTGCCTTTTATGATGCTTTTTAACTAGCATTATCTTCTTGATAATAGCAAGATCGTAGGATACGCCTTGTTGCTAGGTTACAGTTTCAGATTACTTCCCCGTTCTGCCTTGCTGTTTTCGCAATTATAGAGGAATGAAAATGTCCACTTAATATTTGGCAGGTCAAGTCTTTATATTTTAACTTGGTCTATCTGTTCTTTGGATCCAAATACTTCAAAGGTGTTATTCCTCACAATAAAGGCCTTAATATCATGACATCGCCTTTAAGTCTCAATCTCATTTGCCAGCATTGCCACTTAGTGACTTTTTTGTTGCAAAACAACATATTTCTTGTTTAAAAATGAATTTGATTGGAAGAAACACGTGTTTAACAAGCAAATTATAATGGGCTGTTCGGTTCAAACAAATCTTACTCATTCCACAGGTCATGTGCGCTTTTATACACAGAACGCCTCGATGTGAACCAATACTATCGCAGAATGACTGGACGGGGCTGGGGGCGGGGCTGCCTCCCTTGTGAGATAAGAGTTCCTGCCTGGGAACGAGGTTAGACTGGGGCTTCAGACGGACATTTTATAACGCTGTTATTGAAACTAGGAGGATTATCCCCTCAGCGACATTGTTCCTAGCCATTCACATCTGAAAAACGGTACCGCGATGGTCGATAACTCCGTTAGCAACAACACGGCGGAGCGTGTTGGATATATAACACGGGTTCAATGTTTCAGCGCTTGTCACCGTTTGCACAGGTTCGCTTTTCTTATCGTTGGCCAAACGAAATGAGACAAGACAACGCAGCCCCTCTCACTGTTGCTACTAGCTAAATGTGTAGCGAGTGGCACTGTATTGGGTTTTGTTATTTAAAACAACCGTAGTGGCTGCATTTTGCACGTTAAAAAGGCGTTTATTTAAGCCTGTTGCGTTGGCCCCAGCGCCTCATGGGAGTGGTAGTTTATTTGTAGACAGACGTTTCATCAGACCCCATACAAACAGTTTGCATATTGCCCTTGTACTTATACCTACGAAGCCTTGCTGTGACCATGGGAAAAACAGAGGCCACGATGTACTACATTGAACTAACGAAATGCTATTTCATGATGTAAATCGTTCCCTGGTTTTGGTTAATTAGTGATGCATTTAATTCTCTCGTTTTGACTATTTCGTATGCACGATTTCTGAGAGAGAAAGAGTGTAAAGTCTGTGTGTACTGACATGCATTAGCAGCAATATATACATATATAAAATATCTAATATGGTGAGATGTCCACCATAACAAGCCAGAGAGCCACCACTCTGATGGTCATTAGGTATTTTATTGTAAATGTAAATATACCTACCTCCTCCTGCAAATACTCTCCAGGTTGTTACTGTAGACTATGTGGCCTTGGCTTGACTGGACAAGTATGGATAAAAAAAAATCGTAGATAAGAAAAGTAAAAAGAAACAACATGAAATATTACAGAATAAATATACAATATGGCGTAACTATGGCTAAGGTGACTAGATAAAAGAAAGTGCGCAGTGCCAATCCTTTTCAGTGGCATATAATTCTCTACCTCACACACACTCTCACACACACACACACATACACACACACACACACACCTCCCTCTCAGAAATCATGCACACAAAATAGTCAAAAAGAGAGAATGAAATGTATCTCGCATGCACAAATTAACCAAAATGCGGGAACGATTTATATCTTGTGCCCATGCAATAGCATTTTGTTAGTTTGATGTAGTATACCGTGGCCAATGTGGGGCTCCATGAAAACACATACATGTCTCCTTTTTAGTAACAACTTGAGTGATGAGGACAACAAAAAAGTCTTTGGAAAATGCGACAACCCCAATGGCCATGGACACAACTACAAAGGTTTGTCATTGTCATTTCCATCATATTGTCTTTGCTTCAATTGCTTTGGCAGATGAAGTCAGTAATCCATCATACCTGTGTTATTTCTAAATGAGTAATGGAGCCATTTCTGCCCATATTGAATGTAATGCAAAGCGGTGTTGGCTCCATTATTGAAAAATAAAAACAGTCTTAAGCCATTTACTTCTGTACAACAAAGGTTTGTCGTTTTCCATCATTAACAATTCTACTGTTGATTGCAGTAGTAGTTTCATTGATAAATCAACTATCTTACACCTGAAACATAACCTAAATAAATCAAAGGCAGTGTGTATTTTCATGTCTCCCATCCATTCCATGTTTTCATTTCTGTCAACAGTGGAGGTGACGGTACGAGGAAAGGTAAGTACCATTCATTCCTCTCCCACAACCTTCTCAACATTGTTAGGGAGTGTGAAACGCCATGTTGAATTACACAGTCAGAAGTACACGGAGTGACTGGAGTTAAACTTATTAGTTCAACCTTTCTTTCGCTTATATGTTTGTTCAACCTTTTACTGTATCCCTCTCCAGATTGACCGTGTCACTGGCATGGTCATGAACCTAACAGACCTGAAGAAATGCATTGAAGTAAGCTTATTTCAACACTTTTCCCTTTAGATTTAGACTCAAATTTTCTCATGAACATGAATTGTGTAATTTCCTCTTATCTTTACTTTTGTAATTAGTCCACTCAGTATTAAACTAATATTACTTTCCATATCTATGCCAATGATGTCACTAACTCAGGGTTTTTCTTAGGATAGGAACATTTTGTCGGCCGCCAAAGTTCATACCAAAGTGTAAAAATGAGGAAGGTGGAAAAACCACCACATAAAACTTCTTCCAGTACACTTCTGCCCAGCTACAGTATATCAATAAAGAGACTAAAGTGCTCAACCCAGGGCTTGTCAGTTGTATTAGACCTCTGATCTGCAGCAAGGGTCCTCCCATCTCTTCATTTACCGGGGCGATACGGATGTCTGGGTAGCAGAGGGCGCCTAGCAATGACACGACTCGGTAATTAGTAAAGCAGAAACAGAACAGCAGACGTGTCCTCATTTGCTGTGTAGGCGGGGCCTCACCTGTGCTCAAACTAAAATTTACTTTATGACAGTAAGTGAAAATAAAATGATGTATACAGTTTAAAGCAGACAGCAAAAAATAATATCACCATTCTTAGTGTAGCCGACAAATTGTTAACCATGACAAAATATCGATTAAAGGGTGATGAAATGGACAGAAAATGCCTGTCTCCACCCTCTCCACAATTGTGAAAAATGAGAAGTGGTGTTTGGAGGTAGGATGGTGGGGTGGAGGATGTGGGCAGTGTGCTCATTGGAGTTAAGGGGTGGTAACTTGATGATTTTTCAAACTCTGAGAACCACCAAAACGGCAAAACTCAGTGTTTTTTTTCAACCACTAGCTGGTGATGAAAAGCCATGATTTGCACAGAGAAGATAACATTGCCTTGAACATTGATTAGAAAAGTGCATTTAGGGTTTCACACTACTTTAAGTAGAACATATTTGCATACTATGTGTATACTATAAACAGAAAGTGACTTGTGTATAAAGTTAGTGAAGTAGTTCCAGGGATTACATTCTATTTTGTAAAAGTTTATCTTATTTTACCAATCTCTTACAACAATCATGCCAGGTTGAGCCGCATGTCATTAAAAATAGCTAAACATTCAGTTATAGAGATGTTATAGAAATTCCTAGTTCTCTGTATATTCCTTTAAGTTGGCAACAATGAATGCCAAATGTGAGCACCACCCAAAACCCATTTAAGTCCAGGAAAAACCTTATAACAATGGAAATGTGACTACTAGTACTGTGTTTTTGTGTTTAGTCTACAGTCATGCAGTGTGTCTCATGTATCCTCAGACTAGTGTTCCAATTCTGTATTGCAACTTTTAATGTCAGCACCAGTTAACCAGGTCAAACTCATTGTCTGTCTGTTGTAACTGGCAAATGAAAGTGATTCTGATTGTTGCATTGATTTATTCCTTCATTCATTCACCCCTATAGGAAGTCGTCATGGTTCCACTGGATCATAAAAACCTGGATAAGGATGTCCCATACTTTGCTGACGTTGTCAGGTGTTTTATCTTTCAACTGGTCTAATGATGGGCTCGAAAATATAATAATAACTTTCTACAGATTTTATTTGATTTGTAATTACGTTTTTACCTTTTCTCTGTCCTATAGCACAACAGAGAACCTGGCCGTTTACATATGGGACAACATGGTGAAGGTCCTCCCGCCCGGCTTGCTTTACGAGGTTAAGATTTACGAGACAGAGAAGAACATTGTCGTATATCGAGGAGAGTAGTCCTCTGCCCTCTTCTCGTAAAGTCCCTGAGCAGACAGCATGCTGATGAAATGCTATTTTTCTTTGTATCCTTATACTTTTACAGTGCCATTTGTTTTTTGTTGTGTCAAATTCACTGTTTTCCAACTGGTCATTGAATATGATATTGCTGGTCAGGCATGCTCTTTCACAGAATACTGTAAGTAATGGATCTCGATGTATCTGAACGATGGTGACAGTTGGAAAGGATAACGAAGTGATACAATACGTTTACTCCATTTAGGACTCTGGAGTGAAATCTGCTCAGTCGACTGTCTAGTTCCAGCAGGGGAACATTCAGGATTCCTGTTGGGACAATAGTGACATTGTCAACATCAATAGGGACCAATAGAATATATTTTTTATAGAATATATAGATTATTTAAAAATAATACTGCCCATCCACAGTATGATTAAAAAAAAAATCCACTCAACTCTGATAAATAGCGTGTGACAGGCTTATATTATTCAGCTACACAACTATGAATACATTACTGCACTCAGCATATGTAAAGACATTTCCAGTACCACTGTAAACTAGTCAAAGAGCGACATCTAGAGGCGGAAGCTGTACACTCATTTTGTATCAACTTTTCGCAAAGAACATGATTTCCATCAATTTCACCGTTGATGACCATCCAAAGTTCTTAATATGAAGTCTTAATCAATTAATTTCAATAAAATCAAAAGATGATTTTGAAAAATTAAAGTGTTCTTTGTTTGCATCAGACAACAAATTGCCGGTTAAATTGAACCACTAGAGGGCGAGATCAGACTCTTGAAGGAAACATTTTAGATTTAAGATGACTTTTTTATTTTGCTTTAGATTTCATGAATTATTGAGAAGCTTCAGCTCTTATGATTTATCTGGATGAAAAGTGCAGTACTAGAGGGCACTACATTTACACCACAAGACCACGATTAAACACAGGTTTCTACGATTAATCAGATTAGATTCGATTTCTATAATTTAATCACTCATTTGTAGCAGTGCTAAAACAACAGGCTGTGCCCTTTATAATCTTTATCAATATTTATCAATATAAATTAAGTGCTACTATTCCAAATACGTGCCTATGTCATCTCCCATCACTTAGTTCTATGTCATCTCCCATTACTTAGTTCTATGTCATCTCCCATCACTTAGGTCTGTGTCATCTCCCATCACTTAGGTCTGTGTCATCTCCCATCACTTAGCTCTTTCCCACATTAACTCAGTACATATTCCAGGCACCCTATAACAGAAACAGGCCAGTTTGATTTATTATAATATTTCTCACTGCTATGCAAAAGCATTGGGTCGCAGTCAGTAGTAGTAGGCTGGTATTCCATCTTCTGGACATAGAATAACAAATGTGAAGTGATTCATTACACATTTTAAACCTCAGGGTTAGCAATGGCAAGCATGTAAATCTGGAACTGTCTCTGTGGTGTTTTGGGCTCCTGACAAACTCCAGTGACAAATCATAATGTAAATATAACTTATCATGGAGTGTAAAATACATTAGTTTCCAAAGCAGTGTTGCTTTTATTGCTGACATACTGGTAGAACCACCCTTGCAATAATGTTAAATGAACAATACACTGAACAGATGAACAGAACAATACACTTTCTATTTCTGCATGGCTTTAGTTCAGGCCCCTAACCACAATGTTAGATAACTACCTCCATGTTTGATTAGCTGTAAACCTGATCCTTGTAATGTCATTGTGAATTTTGACCACAACACGTGTGAAATGTCAAACCGTACACCTAGAAGGATGACTACAGTAACCTAAAGCATTAACTGGGGGGTGGGCTTCTTTGACAAAGTTGTAATCTTTATGTCAAGAATCAGCTGCCAGTGTGCGAGGCATACCGTTACGCCGGCTCAAACCTTTAATTAATCAAATTCCATAATGCATGTGTCATTGCACAGACAGACAACCTACAATGAACATGCCAGAGCAAGACGGAGAAAGCCAGTGCGCCCCTCTAAACACTGACATGAGATCAGAATTAACCACCTCGTCTTAGTTTTGATGCGTTGACTTTGGCGAAAGCTAGCTGATTGTAGATCTCTGCTTAACAACAGCGACCATGTAGAGCGCCACAGACAGATGGCACACAGTGGGTAGATGTGCAGCTCATCTTGCTCTATAATTACATTGTAATAGTAGGCAGTGAGATTATAGCAATTATCAGGTAAAAGCCAGTGATTATCCTGCTGCTTCATCAAAAAGCATTTTTTTTTATTATTCCTTCCCAAGAGCAATGTGCTGTGTTATGATACAGAATCACATTGGTGTTCATGGTCTGTAGCAGCATAACACTGTGGTTATTGTGTTGAGTATTTAGCCTGAAGCAAGAAAGTTGGATGGATTACTTCCTGTAATTGTCTTGACAAACGTAATCTCAGACCTCAAACAAGAATGTACACTCTTAGAGTATGTTTGTTTGTGCCAACAATTAGCGGATTCAGTTTGTTCGCGGTTAAGGAAAGCCTTGGATTTTCGTGCCTTGTGTGTGGCATATATTCCCATTCTTACCCACCGCGTGGCGGCGTCTTCGTGGCCATGGGACACACATTGTATATAACTTATTGTGCGTGTTGCTGTAACAGTAGGCGCCATTCATTGAGAAATGGCGCAGTGCCAGAGTACAACCTTGCCAACCATAAGATGTACATGAGCGTTCGGGGTGGAACACAGATATTCCTCTCGAAGCTAACTGCCTCTCGCAGAAACAAGTGCACTGCTTAAGGGTTTGAGGCGAACAGCTTGATTGATAGAAGCTCTTTCATTGGGGTACTAGTTGCTGGAAAATTGTGGGTTGGATTGGAAAAAACTGCGTGGAAGACTGTCAGAATGCTGTCCAAGTCTTTTTTTTTTCTACACCTGTTTTATTTCCAGTGGCTTGTTTCAACAAACACTCATGAAGTTCAAATAGACGAGGGAGTATTTGTTTTGTCAGAGCTTACCAAGAGCATCTGCAAAATAAACAACAACTTAATATTGACTGTCATCCTAAAATCCCAGGAACTTATGTGATTGCATTCAGAGCCGAGCGTCTGATCCTCTGTCAGGTAATACGGCTGTAAAAACCCTATTTTCCACTGCCAGGCTGATTAAAAACTTTAATTACCTGTCCTTTCCATTCACCAAGATGAAACAAGTGAACGATTCCCCCCCTTGTCATTTTTTCCCCATCACAAGGTAAACATATCATTTCATCCATGGTTTCCTCTTCCCCCGCAGCGAACTTACGTCGGAGATTTCATAGAGGCTTAACGTGGAGGTGACTGACTGACTGACAGGCTGACAAAAACCCTCAGACAGGCAGGTATATTAAAAGTAGTGTGGGAATAGCCAGAATCCAGAAAAGTTAATTATAGTAAGACATGGCTGGTTCATGTGGGAAACGTTCTGCTAAAAATACTGAGATAAAATCAACGTAGTTTAATCTCTACAGATCTGCTCTTCTTATAGTGATGTTAATTCTACAGCAAGTTTGATTTGACAGGATTTGATATTTCCAGTTTTACAAGATGCTTACCTGATCCTGTAGATCTCTTTAGCGTCTTCTAGTCCACTGCTGTCATTACTTCCAATACACTGGTCTACCTGGGAACTGAAATATGAAACATTGAAATATCTATAATAATCACAAAATGAAAGAAATGATGGTACTTTTTAAAGGGTAGTAGGGCAACTCCTTTACTGTCAGCACTATTCCAGACTATGAACGATGAAGCTCAGGTGATCATTTTTATTTTCTTAGAAATTGGATTCATTGAGCAGTGGAGTGGAGCTCTTCACAGTTTGGATGCAAATATGAGTACTACATTTACTGAATATTAGTATGTTTAGAAGTATTCCCTCTCTGCAAAGGAATTTACTGGAAGGGGAGGGCGGGGTGTGAGGTTCAGGATTTTGCAGATTGCTCTCCTGGAGGCTGGCAGTCTGTCTCCCTGTGTTGCGCTGCTGTCAGTGGGTGGTGTAGC
>OMKK01083357.1:0-15976 GCA_900302305.1 Polymixia japonica | reverse complement strand
GCATTCAACACAATTGTGCCCGCCAAGCTTGTCCCCAAGCTCAGGATCCTGGGTCTCAACACCTCCCTATGTAACTGGATGCTGGACTTCCTGACTGGCAGACCCCAGGTGGTCAGAATGGGCAGCCTCACCTCCTCTGCACTAACCCTGAGCACCGGAGCCCCCCAGGGCTGCGTACTCAGTCCCCTCCTGTACGCCCTGTCTACGCACGACTGTGTGGCCACGCGTAGCCCCAACATCATCCTGAAGTTCGCGGATGACACCACCATCCTGGGTCTCATCTCTGATAACGACGAGACCGCCTATAGGGAGGAGGTCAGCGTCTTGGCAACCTGATGCCAGGACAACAACCTCTCTCTCAATGTTGGCAAGACCAAGGAGATGATCGTGGACTTCAGGAAGCGGCAGGAGGGGGGTCACGCTCCCATCCACATCGATGGAGCTGAAGTAGAGCAAGTCTCCGGCTTCAAGTTCCTCGGTGTGTTCATCAACAATGACCTCACCTGGACCAGTCAAACGGACTCGGCAGTGAAAACTGCCCAAAGGCGCCTATACTTCCTGAGGAGACTTAACTAGAGGTGCTTACTTATCTTATTTTGCTTTTGTATATATTTCTTATTCTTTTTGGACTATACCTACTACGTAGTTGATGCTTGCCATGTCCTAAGAATTTCATTGCCCAGTATGACCCTGTGTTGTAATGTGCATTTGACAATAAAACACTTGAACTTGAACTTGAACTTGAACTGAACACTGGGTTTATATAGGGGAGGGTGCAAAGATCTTCTCAGGTGCCAAGGCGGAGCTTCAAGAGGGTAAACCATTAGAGGGTGGAGCACTTACGACATAGAACTACATTGTGCAACTGAAATACAGTCCCTACTCTGCATGGAATTACAAAATTGTGCAACTTTCAAGTATTAGTTAACTGGTGCACAGCATATGGGTCCATTGTCTTGATAACATTTGTGTTGTATATTTGTACACCTCCTAGTTACTAAGCATACTGAACTACAATTAGCTAACTAAACAGCCTACTAGCTAAACAGGCTAGCATATAACGTTAATAATAAACTTTATTTGTATAGCACCTTTCATACTGGGATGCAGCTCAAAGTGCTTTACATAGTGCAGTGGATTTTTAAAAAGGTTATCTCTCAAAGAAGGTGTGAAAGTTCTTTTAACTAACTGTTAAGATCAAAGTCCTGTTAACTTTGTGTGTGTTATATAAAATTTCTGGTAGGATTTCTGGTGTTAGAGCAAAGGTATGCATTATGCATTATGCCTGGTTTATTGAGGAAGTTGCTGCTCTTACTGCATTGTCATTTCTATCTTTCCTTTGTTCAGATGGCAACAAATGGTGTACTAACTGTTCATGAACCATTATGAGCCATGCACTGTTGCTGCTGGAAAAGTAATAAAGATGAAGGCAGGCTGGAAGAAAAATATGACAGAATCAAAGTTGAATAAAATAACCTATTGTTTCTGTTCTAGGTGGGTGTTCCCTCCAACCTGTACTCATTGTACCATGCGGTGATGCAGCTGAAGCAAAAGAATGAGCTGGGTGTTTATTTACTCAACCTCACCCTTTCTGATCTCTTATACCTGGCATCGTTACCACTATGGCTCCAGTACTTCTTTCAGGTACACTACAATACTTGCTCCACTAGTACAGTATCAGTCAGGCATGATCAGCTGAATCTTACCCTAACCCTAACCCAGAACCTTTGGGTTCTTAATGGAACCCATAGTCTTACAAAGAACGCTTGAAGAACTCTTTCTTCCAAAAAGGGTTCTTTGGATGAAAAGGGTTCTTAATGGAACCCTTAGTTTTACAAAGAACCCTTGAAGAACCCTTTCTTCAAAATAGGGTTTTTCAGAAGCAAATGGTTCTGGGTAGAACCTCAGCCCTTCAAGAAGAACCCTTTTGGAACCCTTATTTATAAGAGTGTATAGTCTTGTTTCATCTTTCTTTGACCATACTTCATCAACTCTTTTTTCAGGGTGATGACTGGCGTCACAGAGAGTGGTTGTGCCAACTATGTGGCTTCCTGCTCTATGAGAACATCTACATCAGCATTGGCTTCCTTTGTTGTATCAGTCTGGATAGATACTTGGCTGTGGTGCATCCATTAAGGTAGTACTTTGTCCTATAACCCTATTAACTGTAGCCTGATCTAGGTCACCGTCACTTTAATCCAATGCCTGATAAAATCTAAGGACAGTATTTTGGAACCTCAGAACGCCTGTTTAGAATCTTAAAACAGTTATTTAGAATCGTAAAATGCTTGTTAGAACCAACAACTCCTTTAGAACTGATGTACATCATCTGATAATGAGCGCTACACTTGGTGTGTAGGCAGACTGCAAACCATGGGAAGCAAATTAAAGGAGCTAAGTGAAATAGTATGCCAACTATAGGGAAATAAGTTACAAGTCAGCTTGTATGTCCCTAAGAAATGTACACTTTTGGGGGCATTAGTTGGGGTACATGTTGCCTTTGACATTGTTGCAAATGACTTTTAGCCTATGCTCTATTTTGTAAGTGATTCCTTAAAAGAATATCCATTTTCTCTGGCAAACATAACTTCATGGTGGCATGAGAAAAATGTGTTCTCCACAGCCAAGCAACACATTGTCTGCATGAATCTAATTAGCTCCATCCCTCTGGGAGAGAGAGTTATTAGCTTAAAGCTGCGTTTTGGTCTCAGACCTGGACACTAGATATCTAAAGATCAATAGCAGGGTGGAGCAGCGTACTACAGCTTTTCAAACACAACTTTTCAAAGTGGAGTTTTATTTTTGGATCCCTCCTGATCTATGAGAACATTTATTTTATGTTTAATTACAAATTGAACCTTGGATCTCTGGACAATTTATCTTGATTACAGACAGAGTTTTCTGTTGACGAAGTCTTGAACTGAATCAAAATAAAAACTATATTATCCAGCATTAGTGTTACATTCTACCTGATAGATTGAAGATTACGATTAATAAGATTTAATCTCTTCTGAAAACCACTTTATTATTGAGAGTTCCTGCATAGGAAGTGGAGTAAAAACAGTTTTTGCATGCAAAGCAACTTTGCTATATGGTTGATGTTAGTGCAGATGTGGTAGCGTTAGAAGTGATTTACACTCTCAAACAATAAGGGAAAATTTTAGGCTATCAGATATTTTCAGTATTTCTACTGTTTCATTATATTTTGCTGATGTTACATTACCTGGGGCACCACCCCAGGGAATTGATCGCCAATAAATATGGTATCACAGTGTGAAACAGTAGGATTGTGGTATGATTATGATCATAATCATACCAGAATCTTACAAGAATCTTTCCTATACTCAGCAGCTAGACAATGGAACAGTCTACCTAAACAAATAAAAACTCTCCCGAGTCTAACCAGTTTTAAGAAACAGGTGAAAAAATGGCTTTTAGATAACTAGGGCAGTGTCTAGATAAGGGACACGAGGCCCTTGTACTTTTCTTTTATTTATTTTATCCCCTTTTATTTTATTCCCTTTTTATTATTATAACCTTGTATTATCATAATTGTATCTTAATCTGTTAGCCTTATAAGTTTTAGATTAGCCGTTTTATTGTTAATGTCTGCATTTCCTTATTTTATAGTTTTAATGTGATTACAGTTTGTGTTATTGTATGTATGGTTGACTGCCAAGTCATATTTTTTGCTTTCACGTCTCCTTTTCTTTCCTCCTCTAAATATTCTTCTATCTTTAACATCATAGGACCACAATGGAAATAAGCCCTGGGCTTTTTTGTGTTATCCTTGACGGTTTTATATATTTGCTCATGTGTATGCTTATTTTATATGTCTCCCAGGAGCTGATGTAATGTATACCTAAGGCAACTAAGACGTGTCAAATAAATTCCTTCAAATTCATTCATTCATTCATTCATTAGGTTAGCAGAGACAGTAACAGTATCAATGACCAATTTGAGCAGGAGATAAGTGGAAACCAGCTGTTGGCTGATTCAGCTGTTTAGGGAGTTGTTACGAAATAAATCACAAGTGAAATCTATATTTCCCATATATTTGGGATGATATTATTTCTAACCTTACACTTCTAAACATGAACCAAAATTGCATCAACGTATTTGAACAGAAAAGCATGTACATTGCTTACTTAGATGGCTTGGCGTAGCATAGTTGCAGAAGTCGAATGCAGAGTCAAACTGGTGCTGCCTGTCGAACCGCGTGGTCGTAGATTGGAAGGGCTCGGTGGAGACCATCATCTTAGCCTCGGGGTTGATGGAGGGAGACACAGTTGGTCGCTGTGGTAGGATGTTGGTTGAGTCAGAGTTGCTTTTATCAGACAAAGCTAAGCAGATGGTGGAGGAAGTTTTCTCTTAAAGCTTAACAGCAGTATCACAGAGGCAAACAAAGTTTGCTCAAACAAAGCGACTCTCAACAGACTCCTGCCATTGTCCAGCATTGGGAACACAGAGAAGTCAGGATGAAAGAGAGACTGATCAATTATGCAATTGATAGATATAGTCAATGGATTGTAGGTGTGGTTAACACCTCACACCCCCTTGGGACAGTGGGTCAGTGAAGAGACTATTATCTAATTTTAAATATTTACCACACAGATTTGTACTTTACATATTTGAATAGGTAATATGTTGAGCTGTTCAATGATTCTAAACAAGTCTATCTGGAACCATATGGATTCTTAGAATAAAAAGCTTAATACAGAGTTTGTCCTGTTACCTACTACATTAACATTACATTCAGAGTTACATTACATTACACTGAATATTCTGAGATGTATTGTCCATACACATAGAACTGTACACAGATAGATACACTTCATACAAGATAACACAAGTCCTTTAATCTTTGTTTGTCTGTGGGCTGTGTGTGTATGTGTGTGTGTGTGATCATTCATGGGTTCAGGTGGGGGTTCTGTGTTTGCGCTGAGGTGTTATTGTTGCATCTCACTGGTCATCTGGCTTGATCCTTATCTGTTGGGGCACTTTGTGGTCATTAGTTAGATGATGGAAGGGTGATATTCATTCTGGCTAGCGGTGTTGACTACAACACAACATTACTTTTTAACTGGCACATCCAAATGCCAACAATGTGGTGTGCAACAAGAAAGAAAGACTGCGAGAATAAGGACATATTGATGAAACCTGGCTTCAGGCTGTGTTTTGGAATTATATTCCAAATATATCATTATATATATATATATATTCCATATTTATTAATTAATTAATCAGCATCTATAGTCAAGGATGTTGTGTTTCCTTATTGGTTCATATACATACATTATACATACCTGTACATACCTGTTTCTATCTCTCCATCATCCTTTTATCAATTATTTTCTCTATGTTCTCTTTTTGTGTGCTGCTTTAATCTCTCTCCATTCTGTGCCTTCATCAGCCTCTCTCTTCCTCCGAAGCTTTACCCATATCTCTCATCACTTGTTGTTACCCATATCTCACACCACTACTTACCTCTCCCTCTCCCTCTCTCTCTTCTGTGTCATAATTGTCTCTCTTTCTCTTTGGTTCTTTTCCCATCATTTTGTGCTCGCAGCTCTACTCTCCTTTGTCCTCTAATCTTTTCTTTCTTTCCTCTCCAGGTTTTCCTCTCTCCGCTCCATGCGCGCAGCATGGTTCGCTAGTGCCATCATCTGGCTGAAGGAGATAGCAGTGGGCGTGGTCTTCTTCCGCCATAAAGAAGTGAGCCGCGACCAAACCAACCAATCGGTGTGTTTTGAGCACTATCCCATGAAACCATGGGAGTATCCAATCAACTACTACCGTTTCATCGTGGGGTTCCTGTTTCCGCTAGCTATGCTGTCGGTAGGATACCTGCGCTTTTCTTCCCTTGTTTTTTAATTTCTTTGTTTTCCTCTGATGTGGAAACCTAATGGGAGAAAACATTTAACTTAATTCTAAATAAATAAATAACGTTAGATTGAATTTCTTGTCTCTCATTATGTCTTTTGTCTGTGTGCAAAATTCACGTTGGAATTGATTAGTGTTTAAAAATAAAAGAAGCAAACTGGTCTCAGATACTTACTATTGTGTGAACAAAGATAAAGTGGTTCCATCCGTTGACTTTGGAGTAACGTGTACAGTTCAGACGGAATTGACGAAAGTACAAAAGGATGCGTTACTATTGGTAACATCCATCATGTGTACAGACCTGTGGCACTGTCTCTAGACTAGTTACCTGGGTTTGTTCTCAGCAGGGGCCAGAAGACTTGTCTATCTGTCTATGTGTCTGCCTCACTGTCTGTCTGTCTGTCTGTCTGTCTGTCTGTAGATTAGCTACCTGTGTGTCCTGCGTGCAGTGGGTCGGAGCACAGGGACCCAGCCGGACCAAAAGACAAGGATCAGACAGTTAGTCAGCAGTACTATCCTCATCTTCCTGGTCTGCTTTTCCCCCTACCACATCTTCCTGTTAGTGCGCACCCTGCTGGAGCGGGACTGCAACTTCATCGCAGGTGCCACTTCATTTCATTGGCTTTTATTGGCAAGTAGTTCAACTGCCATGTTTATAAAAATGTTCTTGAACTTCATGTATTAAATGGGCTGCACTCATTTAAAGTAACACCTTCTGTCTTACGGACCTGTCATCTATAAATCAAAAATGAATTTTGATCCAATTTGAATGCACGTGAATATGCTTTTCACAATTTCGTGATTGTGGCTCATCTACTGTCATGTTCTGTGAATAGGCTTGGTTGAGTAAGTCCCAAATATAACTCATATCAAACTCAGGCATATATCAAAACCATTATAAATGTTAACCATTGTAAAGATACAGGACTCACTCCTCCCTCAAACCTGCAATACCTCGGCATAACCAGCAGTAATGTGCATGTCAGGTTCCACGTCAAATTACGTTTTAGGAATAACTGCTTTGAAGTGAAGCCACCAGCTAAGATCAAATTTAATCAATAGTCCTTTCTATAAATAAGGGCCCCAGGCATGTAAAAATGGTAAAAAAGAACCCATACCCATTCAGACGCAACAAATATTGACTCCTTCCTATCTGTGAGCCACAGTGGGGTCTGCTGTGAACCACAGTGGGGTCTGCTGTGAACCACAGTGGGGTCTGCTGTGAGCCACTGTGGGGTCTGCTGTGAACCACAGTGGGGTCTGCTGTGAACCACAGTGGGGTCTGCTGTGAGCCACAGTGGGGTCTGCTGTGAGCGCTGAACGATGCCACCCAGGGAAACTGTTATCTTTATCTTCCTGCTCCATTCAGCTCTAATTGGCTTCGCTGGCCTGAGGTACCTCATTAAATATTAACAAAGCAAAAGAAAGACATATGAGATAACATTAAATCGTCTGGACAGTGAAAGAGGAACCTCAACAGTGCTAATAAATAATTAAACAATAACACATTAGTATTTTTAATCCATCCATCCATCTAGGAGCACATAACAGAAATGTCAAGTTTGATCACCATGTGTCCTTGAGCAAGATATTAAACTCTTGAAAATATTGAATGTTCACTAACTTTGCTCTGTTTGAAAGTCAATCTGTTTAAACATCAAGCAAAGACCAAGTCAAGAAAGTCACAGTTTGTCATAAAACTGTTGAAGTATAAGAAATATGTAATTAGAAAGATTACACAGCCAAAAGTCATAACTTTCTCTCTCCACAAGCTGCTAACTCTCCTTTCACATAGCTGCTGCTCTCAACATGAACCTACTTGTGGTGTTCAAGCTGTGCCAAGGTGACGGCCGTGTTGGTGACATACAGTATATTGTGCGAGAAGAGAGATGTAGTTCACTGAGCGGTTTCACACAAAACTAAATGTTACTTTACTGTTTTACTGTTTTACTACAAACTGACAAACTTTCTTCACTTGCAAAATTATCTTTTAAATTGACAAGCATCATATGTGTAATTCATGGCACGATTCAAACGGGATCAAAAAGTTATTTGTCTCTCGCCATTGACTACTGTACATATTTTGTCCGAAATACGGTCCCACGGGGGACAGCGGAAGGGGCGGGACTTAGACTCTCTATTATGTAATCTATCCATCTGCTTATCTTTAACTAGTACCACCTCTCCTTGTGGTGAAAACAATCTGAATTGCATGGCGGCTTGGTACTAGTTGTTTAAGACACATTCTGTCTTTCTCTCTCTCTTGTTCCAGGTAACTTTAACTACCACCTTGTCAGCTAGTAACTGTCGTCCTTATTTTCCAGGTATATTTAACTACTACCACCTCTCCTTGTTGCTGACCAGTCTGAACTGTGTGGCTGACCCTGCTCTCTACTGCTTCGTCAGCGAAGGCGCCCGCCGCGGCCTGCACAAGGCCTTATTCCGGCCCGTTGCTAGGATACTCTGCTGTTGCCGTCGCCGGGGCAACGCAAGCCCCGCCAACCCCGCCACAGACTCCAATGAGGTTGCTACTAATGAGAACAACAGCCACCCCTCTGTGACGCTGCTCACACACACCAGCAAACATACCAAGACCCACTTAAAAATACACACCGACACACATGACAGTAAACACACTGTTATCACACACACAGATCAAAAAACCAACAGACCATTAATTGCGCACACCAACATGGAGAATGAAAAGCACACATACAAGCCCAGTAACCCCAGCTGTGTTATTGCCCTCGTAGAGAGGAGCCAAAAGTCTGAGGTCTGAACAGAGACTGACAGAGGACCAGTCAAAAACTCAGCCATCCGTGCAACTAATCAGTGGGTTTTCAACTGTTTCAGTCCTGGGATTCCAACTCTCACCCTGGGAGCCATGCTCATAATATTGCTCTTGCCATGTGGGGACCCAAACTGAGTAAACCTAGTCTCTCATTCTGGGACTGAGGGTCATTAAAACATACTTGTACTCTTGCCATGTAGGGACCCAACTGAACTCAACCAAAGGACTAAGTCGTGGCCTCAAGAAAGAGAAGTGCTCTGTATTCCAGACTCATCGGATCATACTGACCAGAACCAAGCTGAAGATGGCTGGAGACACACAGGAGACTAACTACAGCTAACTAACCTTAAAGATCCAATCATAATCTGTCCTGAAGAGATCCTGTCATCCCACTGTTTATATTGTCAATGAACTATTGATTGACTGAGCTCTCAATAAAGGGAGTGATATCGGTTTAGAGTTTGTACCTGTAAATGGTCTGTTTACATTTGTATTGTATGTAGAAATTGGAGCCAAAATGGAGCTGTAGTTTAAGAAATGTTTCATTTTTCCATCAGAAAGTCATAAATATGGATCTATAAGGTTAAAAATACCCACAATGGGCTTCAACCACAACAGGTGGAGTAGCCTGTAGGTCTTTAAGAGGGCTCTATTCAGCACCCTCTTCAAATCTCTCTGAAAACAGACTATCTCTTAAAGATCTGTCTGATTACCGAATATCTCCAACACTCTCACTTCCTGTCTCATCCAGGTTTAGAATTGCAGGTGTCTCAGGACAGGGATGTACATCTGTGCTTTTCTTCCCTATTAGTCTACAGTGTTTTATCCAGGCTACTTCCTACTTTATCAACATACAATGTCCAGTAACTTTAGATTTGTTTGGACCAAAATCTTTCCATAGCCCATCTTTGAGTACTTAGCCAGTCTTAGAAATGAATCATTGTACTAAACTGTCCCCTTTTTGAGTCTTGCATTCTCTTTTTCACTTCAAGTCTTTTTTTATTTACTGAATAGCTAAAAGTTCAACAACTTTGTCCCTTTAACATTACAATTAACATTCAACAGATTTAATTTCAAAACACCATACATACGTTTTAGGAAAATAGTGTTGCTCTATATTTATTTCTTAAAAAAGAAAAAATCAATGAATGCATTCTGAAACGGTACTATTTTGTAAGCATTTCTTTGGATCACTTCAGCATTCTACAATAAGTTTTATTATATTCTGAGAGTAGGTATCCAATTTGTTAGTGAATATCCATCTTTGAGGAAAACGTGGTCCTTCAGTCAGGTGTAGCAGGATGCAGGTCACAAGCTTCTCATTGGATAGAACGGACATTCCATTGTTTTAACAAGAGCATGAATAAGCTTCGACTGCTCTATTCAGGTGTAGTTTTGTGATGCAGGCTCTATGACAAAGGGAATATGTCTCCAGTGTTTACATAATGGACATTTGCATGCATTGATATGATGCTATAGCGTTATGGTCATAACCTCTACTGTTATGGAACAATAACAACCTTCTATTGTTGTGAAATTAAAACATTATGTTCAGAAGTTTAACTCATACACTATACTGTATCTCTACTTCAGTGATGTATTTTTTATAAAAAGTTTGACGTGGGCTGGGAAAGATTGTCTTCTCGTTTTTTCAATGAGGTGTGTGTGTGTGTGCGTGTGTGTGTGTGTGTGTGAGTTTACTGCACAGAGCCAGGCAGTGACAGTGTAGTGTATCGTTCTGTCTATGTGACTGCGCATCTGCGTGTGTGTGGTTTCAGTCAAACCTCAGCCGTTGCTCTCTGACGCTAGCGCTGAAACACTACAGGAAGTGTGTGTATGTGTTTGAGTCATCTATGACGATTTTCTCTGTGACGTGGGTGACCGTAAACATGAAGACTTTTAGAGATAATGTAGATGGTCAATATTACTCTAAGCACAAATGGGGGTTTTCTGTGTATATGCCTTTGACATGACGTGTGTCTGGTTGTCTGTCTTTCTATTCTCTATCTTTCTGCCTATCTTTCTGCCTGGTTTGTCCATCTCACTAAATACCAACATAACTTCCTCCTCCTGTCCTTCCCTACATTTGTCTCTCATTCTGTGTAATTTTGAGGAAACCCCCATATATTACTACAATATAACTTTCTAGAAACAACAGCAATGGAAAAAGACTGTCACAATGTTTTAGATAATTAAGCTGTAGTTATATGACGTGACAACTAAAGCTTAAGTCAAACGCTTGCCCAAGATTGTAAAACAAGCTTCCGGTTGTCACCAATCTCTGGTACACAAGGTTCTTATATCCCCCAGAACACACACACACACACACAAGTAGGCAGTTTATCAGAATACTATGTCTTTAATAATCAATATACAAGACTAGGAAAGGTAGGGGCACATGATATCCACAGGTCCTGGACAGCTGCTCACTATGGCCACTAGGTTAATACAGGGACCACTACTATAGCTCAGCATGGTGAACATTATCCATTATCCTAACTGAGTTTGCTGTGAACCTTAAGAGCTGCAAGAGTTTAGCACACAGAAAACCCCACTACACGCTGGGGCACACCAAACACATTCCACACAAAGGATCATAAACAATGTATCGTACCAAATGCAGTGGATTCCGACTATCCCCCAGATGGGCCAATGGAGGCCCATCACTATAGTTTACTGGGCTACGAGGAACAGGCCATACTGCCCTACAAAACCTAACTGCAGTAACTATGCTTTTCCTTATTTTCTGACATATTTATAATTTTACAACGTCAGATGTTCATATTAAACGTGTCCAACTGAGCTAAACGAATGATGAAGTAATCCCTGTGAGCAAAAAGCTCAGGCTTCAGGCTTCTTTTCTACTTTCTGCACGAACTGACGTCAACTCAGGATGGATTTCTTTATGGTCATCTGCTCCAGGCAGTGACAAAAGTTCTGCGGTCAAAGACGGCAGAATAACATTTTAGTAGTTATGTTACCTTTGTTATTTCCTAACAGCAGACGTCAGTCTGCATTTTAGTGCATTTTCCACATGTACACCAAACAGAGACGTTCTGCTGTAATCTTTGTAGCAAAAATGAGTGTCTGGTTCATGTGATCACACTTGATTTCAGCCTTCAAGATCACTGTCATGACTGTCGGGGAGGATTCATAACTGGACAGTAAGTCAAGGCATAAATGTGTAGTTTTGTTTGCTGCAGTAGATGCATTAGAGCATTTTGTTTTCCCAAGATAACGAGATACATTAACCCGTTATCACGAGAAAACAAGCTTTGTTATCTCGAGATAACGGCATTAATAAAATAATTGCAAGCATGGCCGTTCTCGGCTTCCATACATTTCCAATCAAGAACGAAATTATATGTTAGTAGGTTTAGTTCACTTTCACTTTCCACACCAGAAAGAGGATGTTGGCCAATCATACAAAAGTGGGCTTTTAGGGAGGGGGGCCTTAAAAGGACAGGCGCTAAACAGCTTGTTTCAGACAGATGCTGAACAGACTGCACTCTGCCTTAATGGTTCTAATAGCAATGCAAAAGCAAAGTGCAGTAACTACAATGTTGTTTTCTTTCAGATTTTATGTTGTGTTTTCAGTGAACAAAAACTATTTTGACATTGATTTTGTTATAATTGTATTTAGATTAGATTAGATTAGATTAGATTCAAATTTATTGTCATTATACAGCACAAGTACAGTACAACGAAAAGAAGTTTGGCATCCAACCAGAGTGCAAATGTAACAGGAAGTGCAGATTTTTCGTACCACCTCCGTCGAGGTTCTAAAACCGGGCTGAACCAGGAGAACATACTCCAGACTAACTACTAGAAATGACCCGAAAACCCGCGCCGTGGTCGGCTGACGAGGTGCGGGTGTTCCTTTGTTTGGTGGCCGATGAAGGGATCCAGCGAGAGCTAGACGGGGCCACGCGAAACGAAAAAGTGTCTCTGTACTGTTGGCTGCACACGGCAACCACAGGACTTTCCAGCAGTGTCGGGAAAAGCTAAAAAAAACTGCGACTATCGATCCATCAAGGACCACAACGACCGGAGTGGGTCGAACAGGGAGATGTGGAAGTAGTTCGACCAGATGGACGTGATATACGGGCATATAGACCGTCGAGCAGTGGGAGAGAGGGCGGCCTCGACTCGGCCTCGGCTTTGCTGGTGTCCCTGATGGAGGATGGTAAGTCGGGTTGAGTCGTATCGAGTCGAGTCGAGCCGTACTAGTGTAATGGAAAACCGCCATAAAGCATGCACTAAACTGTATGCATGTTTACTAAACTATTTACAAATGCATGTATAAACATACTTATTAACTCCAAATGTGTGACCTATTTAATATGTTATATTTAATAATTTGTTGTAAGATGACGGCTCTTCCTGCCTTACCAATGGTTTACAATGGCTTTACCAGTCTTCACAAAGGCAAGTAAAGTACTAATGGCTTGCTACAGTTTTGTTAGGCATTTGTTCATGTTTGATAACACTTTACCAACTAGATATTCTAAAGTGGTCACTTGTCCTGCCCTCAACGGCTTACTACTCCTTGTAAAGCATTACTTCAACATTCTCTGGCAAAGGTGTTTCCATCTGGTCTTCACCAAGGCCCTGCACTTCTTTGGACATGGATTCCAAAGTGAGAGGTCTTTATGCTTAACAGAAGATTACTTCAACTTCCAGTCACCCTATTGGTATTGAAAGTCACAAATATTATGGATAAATATTTAATAAAAACATGTTGGTACACTATGTCATTGTTTGCTTGCTTTTACAGTGCATCTCGGAAGAAATGAAAACTAGTTTTAGTTAAGTTTAATTAAGTTTAGTTAATTACTTTTCTTAAATAAACAGTGTGGAACAGGTGGCACCAGACTGTCCCCAACCCTTGACCCTTTACAGCTTCCACAGCTGGAAAGAGAAGTTTGAGAACTGTCAGAAATAAAAACATAAAGAATTAACAATAACATAATAAATACATACGGTTATGTACAAAAAATTGGAAACATATTTTTTTAATTGTGCTCCAACGTTACATAAAATTAGGGTGACCAGACTGGTTTGACCGGGACAGTCCTGGTTTGAAGCCAGGGTGTCCCCTGTCCCGACAAAAAACAAAATACCCAAATGTCTGAGTTTTCAACAAATGTCCCCCACATTTGCTTGTGAGTGCTTGCAAGTGTGTGCATGTGTGTCTGGGATTTTGAAAATCTACTTTATGCATTTATGCAATTTTACCCACATGTGGTTTACAGAAAGTGTTGTTTACCGAAAACTATCATGGTACACTATGTCATTCCTTTAATGATTTTATGAAATTAAGGTACTGTAAGATTTTCAGAAGATCTAACAAGATATACAGGGTTTCACTTCCCTTTGTGTGTGTTCTAAAGAGCAAGCCTTTAATGGTAGAGAAGAAGGTTCCACCAAGAGTTTACCTGGGATTTACTGGCTTCAGAGTCCAGAGTGCTGACCATTACACCACAGAACCTCTGCAAGTAGAGCCCAGGATAGCTGAGATACAAAAATAGACTAATCAAGTCTATTGTACGAGAATGTACAAGAATTAGCATTAGACAAAAACAAATTCCCTTACTTTTAACCTGCGTTGGTGGGTATTATGTATTATGGTGCATATGCTTTTGAGGATAAAAGGAACAGAAGCCAAACTATCTCAATAAGGGTTGTCCTACTTTTGTACTTCTTGCATCCTAAGTAATAATAAAACACAGTGTATTCCTTTAATGATGTTGTGAAGCAAAGTTTAGACATTCATAAGAATTACCAAGATGTCCAGTGTTTCAATATTAGCATAAAAACATATTAGCATCAGACAGGACTTAAATATTAGCTTGCTTGAAGTTAAACTTCAGTTTTAACACTTCAACTGGACACAACATACTGACTATACAACTGAGGCAACAAACAAAACACAAAGTCTAGGTTTTTTTCCAGCAATGACCTTCAAATGCACTGAAAAGGCAAATTTACATACAACAAATTATAACATTTTCAAGCAAGTTCATGTAAAAGGCAACACAATAAATAAAACAAATGGCACACAATATGGGACAGTCCAAACTGATGAGCACAATGCACAGTGCTGTGATCGAGCGTATTGTCAGAGCCTGTATTGGTGGTATAGTGGCAAACATAAGCCCATACGGCAGTTTACAGCAGTACTATAACTACAAAAGAATATGTTTGGTTAAAGAGAACGATATACTAGATTATGATTAGGCAACTAATACTATTAATTATTAATACATAATACTATGACTTTCTAGTAAAACATGTGGCTATAGATTGCAATGCACTATGCTCTGACTACAAAGCAACAAATTGTTTTATAACGACAGAAAACCTCTATTATGCTTTTATAGAAAATTACATAATAAAAAATAACATACTCTGTTATGACTTTAAATGAACAACATATTATACTATGGCTCTAGAAAGACCATGCTTTGAAATGATAAGTTATTTCATTTTCTTTCTGTGCTCAGCTTCTGTGAAAACCTCCCAACTTGGATCTGCATGAAAACTCTCTTTTCTCTACTTACACAGGAATGTAAACCTAGTACTTTTCCTCAAGTACTGTCCCTAAGTATAGTTTTGAGGTGCTTGTTTTGACTAGCAGGACTTTCCTTTAAAATAATTCTGAATCTAGGCCTTTACCAGAAGTGCTCTCTCGGGGTATCTCTGCTTTTACTGAAGGATTAGCCTCCTTGGTCATGTGAAGTTGACAATGTAATGTTGTGGTTGGCTGGAAATAAGTTATTACAGTGTTTATAGGTTTTAGGAGATTATTACTTTAAATCAGCCGTCAGGAGCAGGAGCTGAAAAAGAAGGATTGAGTGTGTCTCCGTATTTGTTTTTGTAACAGAATCCTTCCTCTGAGAGCACTTATGAGGGTATGCTTAAGTGTCTACTAGCATACCCTGGTGCATGTGTATGCAAAGTGCTAATGGCTCTAGTGTGTGTGAGCGCACGTGTTTGTAAGCACTGGTGAATGTGTGGAGATTTGAAGTGCGGATGGCGAGTGGTTGGGAGAGATTCTCACTGTTTCATTTTCAGGTTTTTATTCTGTGCATGTGTCAGTGTGTTTATGTGTGTATGTTTGTCAGTCTGTAGTGTGGAGACACTATGTGTGACTTCTTTGCTTGCGTTGGTTTAAGTGTGCCTTTAGTGTAGTGTGTATGTGTTAGTGAAAGTGTGTTATGAATTTATACGTTTTTAGTAAGTGTGTGTTTGTTTATTTTTCCTGGCAGTTGTAGTGTATGTGTGTTTGTGTAGATTGCA
>OMKK01083352.1:0-50000 GCA_900302305.1 Polymixia japonica | reverse complement strand
CTGCAATTAATCAGTTACAAAACGTCCTTTCCTCTGAAATATATTTGCAGTGGAACAATGCAGCTGTGGTATTTGCTAGTCGTTTGTTTTCTCTTTAGACTCTTAAAAGAGATAGGCGTGTTTTATCAGCACAGGCCTTACTCTTCCAGTCAGGTAAGAATTGTCAACAGGAAATCTAGACTTGAGTTAATTTTGGGTCAGATTAAGTTTTTATGAGAAACTTAAACCAGTTATTATTAGGAAATTATAGGATTTGAGTTGCCATAAAATAACTGTTTTATCAGTGTAATGATGTCTTGTCATTTCTCACCTGAGGTAGTTTGCTGCCAGGTATACTTGGGAAGTCATGATGTTCCATGTGATAACCAACATTAAAAGTGATCAAGTTTAGTGATCCATAATAAGAATATGTCTCGTGTCCCTTCAGAAACATGTAATGCTCAGCTATGAAATGTCCAGAGATAGGATGCAGTCCCATACAGAGAACAGATCCTGCAATGAGATAAACAATAGGCTTCAGCCCCCATAGATAGTAGATGATGAAGTCTGCTGCGAACTGAACCACTGCATTCTGGACCTCTAGTTGAGACACTGGTTTAGGATTGACCACCAGGGGACGCAGCGCATAAAAAAAGGGCTGGAGGAAGAGCCAGACGACTTTTCTGGCTGGGGTACAAAAGAACCATCCTTCAATATCCGTAGGGATGTCCACATCTAGCTTGTCACCTCCCAGATACCGATGGTGGTCGATGTGGTACTTCTTGAAGGAGGCAGAGTAAGGCAGCCCAATGGGAAGGTTGGCCCACATGGCAAACCAGCGGTTCCACTTTGCCAGTTTGTTGCCAAAGGCCACATTGTGAGAGATATCGTGGATGGCAAGGGTCAGGGAGTGGTTAATGCAGCCACCAAAGGCGTAGGCCCAGAAGAAGATCCACTTCCAGGAGAGGTTGTGGACCATGTAGCAGGCCAGGAGCTGGGTTAGAACCATGCCTGATACCACCCACTTCAGCTGGGGGTCTGGACCCATGAGGGACTTGATTTCTGGATACTTGGCTGAGGAGAGAGGCATGTGGATAGAGGAAGAGAGATACATGGTTAGAGATGAGGAAATTGTACACGTGGAACAGAGCGGAGAGGCAGGAAGATGTAGAAGAAGTGAAAGAAGACAGGAAAGTGTCAGTGTAGGTTACCAAAGGAGAAGCACAGGAGATGGCGGTGGTGGTGGTGACAGCAGAAGTGATGAAGAGAAAGAGAGAGAGAGAGAGGGAGCGAGACAGAGAGCACGCAAGTATGTGAATGTACAAATTAGGAATTAAATACCTTATCTTACGTACAGTACATCAATTTGACTCTCAAAAGACACATAACCACACCGTATTCTGACTGTGATGTTTTAAAGAACACAACCAAGGACTGTGTAAGTTGGTACCACCCTGTTGACATGAGTCATTTTTAATTGGCAGAGGTGTTGTTTTGCTGTGACTCACAAGGAAATGAATGTAAAAAAGCATCAACAGGGGAGGCTTTCATCAATAGTTCATCACAAATGCAGCTGGGTTTAGTTTATGACATTTACAACAAGATAATGCACTCAAAAGTACAGGCATGTGTACTATTAAAAAAGGTCATGTGTGAAGCAGATATTTTGCAACGATGTCACAAAAAATGTTACACAAATGCATCAGCTTTTTCAATCAATTAATTTTTTTTGAGGTCAGCGATGCACGTGTGATATTTTCATGATTTAATTTTTGGTTAGATATTACACCTTAAACTTAAATGGATAAAATAAAAACACCCAGAAAGGAGAACGTGTTAAGAAAGCGTTTTCAAGTGGACATGGATTAGCCCACTGATGTTCATGCAAATTTTGGGGCTGCTTGTTCACTTTCAACTCATTTGTGTCTATGCAAATCTACCGTATCGGAGCAACACTGGCTATTAAGCACACTAGAGACTGGTTTCAGTGAGTAGATATAATGAATAAAGGGTATTCCTACTGCATGTAGGTCTCCACCCTGCAGGCCAACCCCTCTTTATTCAGTTAACGTTTAGCCAAGATTAAGCCAATATGAAATTCCATAGTATTCCAAGATTTTTTTGCAAATAGTCAACATACATTGCTCAAATAAGCTTTGGTACGAAAAACATTTTTTGACCTACAGTATGATTTGAGGTCTGTTTGAATAAAATATTTGTTCCATCTATATATAGACTACATACAGTATGTCCTCAGCTATAGTCATTTAAACCCACACAAAGGCCATAAAGTTAAATCAGTAACCAGACATCATGAATAGAAACCGTTTAAACCTCCTTGCTGAACTTCAACAAAATAAACAATGTACTCTGATGGCCTATTATTGGACTTGAACTTCACAATGTTAGAGAGAAAGGTAACCGTTTTCACTAAATTCATATCGAAGATTAGAGCAAAGAAAGATACAACTGATGGACGCAGTCAAACCATCATTCAAATCATGCACTGCGAACAGGACAGGTTTTCCACTGAAGTCAATGATTGACCATGTTACAAATAGTCATGATTCATGTGACTCAATAAGCCATTGTAATGGCGGCTGTGGATTCCCACTGAAAATACAAGGCCATATAGTATAAAGCTTTTGAAATATGAATTAAATCTAGACATTAAATAAACATGTCAAGCAATAGGCTATTCACAATCAATCAAACACCTCAGAGGATAATATAAGCTGTTAGACAGATGAAATGATAAATTAAATGAGATAAGATAATGTGTGTATATATATATATATATGAAGTGAAGCACTGCGTCCAGCAGCATTCTAACATCGTACCCTAATGCAGATTTTCTCTCTGCTCTGGACAGCCAGGGATGATAAAAACAAAAGCCTTTAATAATTTAGGACTTAGTGGTGTCAAACAACCCATGACCTTCTAGATATTTCCTTCACACCACGACAACAATGTTACTGTGACACTGGTCAAGGGCCAGGACATAATAAAAGTCTAGTCTACAGTTTCATTACTTTATTCAAGTAAAATGATGTATCATTATTTTTCTTGATATTGTATAGACTAAATATGCTTTAGTCTAAAAGCATATATAGTGCTCAGATCAAGTGAGAAGTGACACAAAATTGTCATAGTCATTGTGGTGTGATAATGCAAGTCATCAGAATTTAGACAAATGCTCTGTTATAGAAACAAAATAAGCATTCTATAGTGTACAGCAACTGTTAGTTGAGGTGATCTGGCAAGTCAGAATATCTTCTTAAGGCCCCCCCCCCCCATTCTCTTACTCCCACAATGCCTTCCTTCTTACTGTCATGCATAGCATTGTATCTGTGTTTGCCATGAGTAGGGAATGTGTCTTGTTACCTAGAAAGCCTAGAGGCTTTGTCAACTGCACCTGCTATCAAGATATTGTCATTGTTTTACAAGCCAGAGAAAAGGGTAGGCAGGGACAGAGATAGGTTTACATAAGGGAGTAAACCAACCTGTGTAATTGTCAAACAGAATTTAATGCATTATCTGGTAAGCTAAAAGGAATCTACGGTTATTTGTTTTACTAAGCTTTACAAAAGTCACAAGGCATGATATTGAGACCTAATAATGTCAAATACGTGCCTTCCATACTGTATATGGAACTGAATTCTGTAAAATTTTAGGGAGGAATGTCTTCCAGGTGTGGGCAGTGACCACGTTCATTTATTGGGTTTTGCGTTTTGTGAAGAAAAAGATTCGTAAAAACAATGCAACATAAAAGTTAGATCCAGTCAATTGTAAGAGACGTGCTGTCTCCTTTCCTTTAACATGTCCTTAGGCCTACAGGTTAACCGTACACTGCCAATTACCTTCCGAAATAGGCTAGTAGACCGCACATTACATTTGACACTCAAGTACGTTTAACTGCAGATAATACAATCCCATTTACTTTAGTATAACGGAAGAACCAGAGTATTTTATAAACGTAGCCTATTTCTAGTCTTAAAAATGTTGCTGTCCTCTTCAAACGCAAAGTAAAATCCGGAATTTACAAGTGTTTATTGGTCTTACACATTTTGCACACCTTGCCTTCATTTATTGTCGACTGGTGGCTTGTTAAGCGGCAAAACGGGTTTAACCGGCTACGACTTTATAAGTAGGCTTGAACTAGGCTTGACTAGAAAAGGTACTTGAACTTAAACTTTTTACAGAACCTAACAAGTTTAACTAATCAGATTTATTGACGGTGATTGATCTTTCCCTTCCCTGGATTATCTTACCCAATATTTCTTTTCTTCTTGAAGTGTGAGGTTGATCATTGTAGACCCATTCAAAATCCCCTCTTCCACCTGTCTTCCCCATATCTATCCTTGCCTTGCTGTGTCTAAAGCGGGCGGCGACTGTCTTTTTAGCTTACTTGTGTCATCAACCTTAACAGTTTCGGGACACACCCACTCAAAAGCAGCTCGTGTAAGGTGTGATCGTAAGCTCCTCCCATGATGGAGTGACGCTGAAAAGTGGCTGACGGTATGCCACTAGTACAATTCTCCATAGACGTTCATTCAAGTTTTACCATTTTTTTCTCCTCCTATAATTTTTTTTTTCAGATGTCACACTTGACTCGATGTGTTCTTTGTATTGTGCAAGCAATAAAAGGAGACAGATTCCTTTTAAAGGTACTATATACGATATTTTGAACATTCATATCTAAAGCAGATAATGAAGTCACACTCCCTCTGTGTGTGTTGTAATCCGATCTTCTCTGTTCTTTGTTTAGGTAACTGGTCTGACATGTTAGTGCATTAGTGTTAGTGTGGCTGATGCGCGACACACACCCATTTGTTTTGGTCTGAGATGCTGGTGCTCTAGTGCGACATCTAGTGGCAGAATATCGTATATAGCTCATTTAAGTCAATCAGATTGATAGAACATTGAGTTTTATTTCATGGTACTTCCTGATCGATCGCCATTTCAAGTACAACTGGCTGCAGCCTGAGAACAGGACACGAGCGCCGCACTTTGCTACTGACAAGCATTATCAGGGTGCGATTTGTAAAAAAAAAAAACAGAGGGGGGGACATTTTCATAAATACAATTTTAATGGAGGGATGAATTTATTTTATTTTAAATATACCACTAGTGGGTACCAACAGCCACTTCGATATCGGCGCTACTGCCATGATGAGGGAAAAAGTTGGCTGTGCACCTATTGAAATTCCTAAACCTCTCCACATGTAACCTCGTTAGGGCAGCAAGATGTTTTCATTTAAATATAAATAACATCAGTTTTATGTTGTTCTTTTGTTTTGTTTTTTGCTGGCTTTGTAGGCATCAAGTTTCCAAATCGCAGACCCCCCCCCATACACATTTCCACTCAATATGCAATGCTATAGTCAGTGCGCATAGACTACATGACTACATACTGTATGCGCAAATTAATGTTCTTACATTACCACATACAAATAGCTTCGTTTAAATAATTGAAAACGATTCATTGGTTCGTCCGATTACTGTCGTTTTATATTTACAATTACATTGTAGCCTGCAATCTGGAATGACAGAAAGCGAGTAACAGTAACTGCCACTGTCTATACTGTATAGCTTAACCTATCAACTACAACTTTGGTTCATGTAACTGTGTTTGTCTGTACTACAACAGTAGTGTTTGGGGATACAGTCTATAACTCATAAATGTAAGTCCTTAAAATGCAAATACCCTATTCCCATACCCGTTTTTGACAAGCATCCCAGTCAGAGCCAAATCACGCGAGAGCTCGTAACTGGAACATAGTGGCGACGAGAGTAGAACAGTGTAGAGTTGTGTTGTCGAAGGAGGAAGGCTGAGTAGACAAGAGGGAAAGCGAGATACAAAAAAAATCATTATAAGTGGGGGAAAACAGGGATTTGGACATGGCGTCGGGTGACACCCTGTACATAGAAACGGATGGGTCAGAAATGCCAGCTGAAATAGTGGAACTTCACGAAATCGAAGTGGAGACTATCGAGACAACTGTTGTTGGAGACGACGATGAACACCAGCCTATGATCGCCTTACAGCCTCTTGACACAGACGATCCACACTCGATTCACCATCACCAAGAGGTGATTTTGGTGCAAACTAGAGAAGAAGTGGTGGGCGAGGATGACTCGGAACTGCATGCAGACGACGGCTTTGAGGACCAGATCCTCATCCCCGTCCCAGTCCCCGCCGTCGAGGAGGACTATATCGAACAGACTCTGGTTACTGTGGCCGGGAAAAGCTCCTCGACCGGGCGTGCGAAGAAGGGAGGAAGCGGGAAGAAAGCGGGCAAAAAGAGCTATTTAAGTGGAGCGGAGATGGGTAGAAAATGGGAACAGAAACAGGTCCAAATAAAGACTCTGGAGGGGGAGTTTTCAGTTACGATGTGGGCATCAGGTAAGTTCGGGCTCTGGAGTGAATTCCTAAGAGCTGCTTGCTCGCATTGTTCTCCGCGTCTGCACCCTGCGACTGTCCTCCGCCGGAGTGCCAACTATCTCCGCACTTTAAACCACTTATAGTCCCTTTGAAATGTTTTTGTTTTTATGGGAAGCCATGTTTTATGCGTTGATGGGCGCCGCCATATTTCCCCGGTCTAGAAAGTATGGCGGCCCGAAAAAATGGCGTTTATTTAGCCGGGGAAGATGGCGGCGAATGTGGGAAGCGAGGTGCTCCGCTGCTGGCTGCTGCGCTAGGCCGCTGTGGCGCAGTTGAAGCACTTCTCTTCGGAAGGCGGGGAGGGAGGAGGAGGGGGGAGGGTCTGAGTTGTCACAAGACTGAAGCCTTAACCAGCTAACCCCGGTTAGCTAGCTCATGTTAGCCCCGGACTAGCGTTACCGTACGGGGCTTAAAATCTCCCCGCGTCCGGTTCACTGCTTGTTCGACGGGCGCTTGATTGTTTTTTATAGTCTAAAACTACAACTGATGTCCTTTTTTTTTTAAAGTTTATCATTATTTGAGGTGTTTTCACGTAGATTTGTGCACATTAAGCTCCTTGTGTTGCATTGGTTTAGTCAGATAACAATGAACGTGGTTAAGGTGAATTTTGTTTTAACCTGGAGTTACACTGTTGGGATCAATTAAATACAGGTTTTCCCCACGTCTTTCGTACTTATAGTACCAAAGTATAGTCTGCATATCGCTATAGTAAAATATAGTCTGCGTGCCACGAGTGTTGACCCAAAGTTTAAAGGTAAAATTGGTAGTAAACTCAGCATATTCTAGTCTGCTAGCTAGGAAGCCCATTCAACTGTATAATGCACTGTAATGCCGCCGGTCCTAATCTCAGTTTAAATATCTACTCAGTCATGGTTAATGATTAATTAATAATTAACAAAAAGAGGCGAATAATCGGTTATCAGCACTCAAAGTACCATTGACTAATTTACGCGGTGAGTCACGCCCTCTCCAAACACGCTGTTACATATGCTGTTACAATAACAACTCATTAAAGCTATATTTCTCACACTCACTCAGATGACAAGAAGGACATAGACCATGAGGAGCAGATCATTGGTGAGAACTCTCCTCCAGATTACTCTGAATACATGACAGGGAAGAAGCTGCCTCCTGGTGGCATCCCAGGCATTGACCTATCAGATCCCAAACAGCTGGCAGAGTTTGCACGGTGAGTGGCAACCTCCTATTCAGCAATACTTGATAATGCTATCATCAATCCCAGTGGGTCAAATGCATAAAATCAATATACTTTACTAGCATAAATTGATTGCCTTTGAAGCCATTCTGTTTAAGAACTTGACAACTTATGTTTTTTCACTGTAGAATGAAGCCAAGAAAGATAAAAGAAGACGATGCTCCTAGAACGATAGCCTGCCCACATAAAGTGAGTGTGATGTTCTCTATCTTACACCAGTATCATGGTACAACAAATGTAGGATAGTAGCCATTTACAAGCAACTTATATTCTGTGATGACTTGTTAATCAAAATGGGGGCTTATGGAATTGTGTGTCATATAGTGGAAGTTGATATCATTACATTAAATTAATAGTGGCCCACCTTGTTGCATATATCCTGTTCACATAGTTATGTTGTAGGTATACATCACATTGGTATTTGGAAAGCATATTTCCACTTTCTTGTCGTGTCAAAATGTGATTGCTGCAATATTTTAAAACGAAAGGGCTACACCATTAAGTGGTTGTGGCTTGTGATTAATTTCCACTTGTTCATCCTCTCCTCAGGGATGCACTAAGATGTTCAGGGACAACTCAGCGATGAGAAAGCACCTGCATACCCATGGGCCTCGTGTGCATGTCTGTGCTGAGTGTGGCAAGGCCTTTGTGGAGAGCTCAAAGCTGAAGCGTCATCAACTTGTACACACCGGAGAGAAACCTTTCCAGGTGGGTTCTTTTGCTCCATGTCTATCATTCTTCAGGAGAGGGGTATAAAATATACCATTGATTCAGTAGTTGAAATGTAAGTAATAAGGTTCATATCCAATTGGGCTTCTACATTGCAGATTTTTATACAGTCTGAAAAATGGCTAGCCCTCAGCTGGCTTCATTTTGCTTTGTTGCTCAAGCTATAATGAAGTTCATAGAGAGACAGGAAGGCTTCTTTATTAAGAACAAATGTGGTATTATGTTTGTTTCGTAAGCAAAGTTGAAACAGGTGATGGTTTAACTCCTTCTCTCTTTTCGTCTCCAGTGTACATTTGAGGGCTGTGGCAAGCGGTTCTCTTTGGACTTTAACTTGCGCACACACGTGCGTATTCACACTGGAGACCGCCCCTATGTCTGCCCCTTTGACGGCTGCAACAAGAAGTTTGCCCAGTCAACCAACCTCAAGTCTCACATCCTCACACACGCCAAAGCAAAAAACAACCAGTGAATCAACTATCAACTAGCCTACCAGCAACGTGAGCAAACATCGAAGGATTTAACGTTTATCTCCTCACTCACAAACAACAAATATCTGAGGCTTGCTCTGTTGTGAGATATGAAATCCCCCTTTGTATTGTTTCTAGGAAAAAAAAAAAGGTTTTAAGAGAGAAATGACCTTTTGAAAACATTTTGATACATGTACAGAGGTGAGAACGAGGAACTCTTGAGAACCTCTGCCCCTTCCCACCCTGCCATGGCGTTACCTGGAAGGAAAAGACATACCGTTTCTTCTTGTGAAGATGTGAATTCATGGATCTGTACCCGAAAAGTTATTTATACCTTAACACAGCCATTTAAAAAAAAAATGACTTTTACAATTAGTCTAATTTGCCTTCGCTCTCAAGGAAATAATAGCTTTTCAGTTTTGTACTTTCCCCAAGTGTGCATATTGTACACTTTCTTTGGCATAAGCTTTGTGGTAACGTATGTAATATGTTTTCCCTAAAAAAAAAAAAAAAAACTTTTCTTGGCGATTTGACAGTAGGGTGCTCCTCCCCTCTTTCCCTCTAAGTGGTTGGGTTTCAGGGGTGGATAGGGGTATTTACAGATTTTCATTTTGTATAATGTACTGTTCAGATATATCAGAATCATGTAGATAATAGCAATGTTATTTCAATAGTGTTAACTGATTAAAACAATTTTTCCCCTGCACTACTGGATACAAAGGTGTCACGTCTGTCCTTACATTGTGTATCCTCTAGCTCTACACAACCCAACCAGAAATGGCATTGAATACTTTTTACTCTTAGAAATGTATCATTAGCAAGCTTGTGTTTCAGAATGCAGAATGTCTGTTCAGGAGATTAAATTAGGTCAAGAGAAATTCTCAGCTGTTACAATATGAGTAAGCCTCAAAATAAAGAATGGTTCAATTATGCTTTAGACTGCTTATAATTATGCTAGGTCTAAGAAGTTGAATGTGACATTTCTTCCCCTTAATGGATCATTTAATGCCGTTTGGATTGAAGGCTAAGTGCAATGGAATTTCTTATTATGTAACAGCGCAAGGGATATATTGGTATATACATCAGAGGCATTTTTTCTTTTGTTAGTGACAAGAGGGAACAGTAAATTTGTTCTAGTGCAGCTTTTGTTCGTAAATGACTTGCAAGCGTTTATAAAGGACTTTAATTCAAGCAGGATTTTTTTTTTGTTAAATTGTAATGAAATTACATATCTGCAAAAGGTATTATAATATATCCCTCAAGCTTTAGTGCTGATTAGTTGCTTCACTGCATGGTAATCCACTGACGTTTGCACCAACCTAGCGTAAGTAAAGCAAACATGGTCATCATACAGTAGCCAATGTCAGCCATCTCCTCCATCCCTTCAAATTATGAAACCCTGAATAAAGAATCAACAAAGTGACATTTCAAAATTAAAATTCAGCCTTAATTTTAATCAACAGCACAGGAATTTAATTGAATAGACATTTTATACATTATATACACACGCGTTGAACACTATTTACATGTTTAAAAAGTTAAAACAAGTGCAACAGTGCTGGTGGACAGAATTGCTAGGACGCTTTTGCATCAAAAACCATTTCTTACTACTCTTGGCAGATTTACTACCGCAACAGAACCCGACCACTATGCTGCGTCTTATTGCAGTGAATAGAAACCAATTTTAAAGGCCTTTTTCATTTTGAACTGAACATTTTAAATGAACACGTACCTCTAGGTTTACACAAGAAATTTACACAAGAAAAATACAATTTTTGGAATTAACATATGCAAAACTGTCATTACATGAATTGATGACTGGATAGTCTTACCTGAATCATCCCTGTAGCATGTATGGCCCAACTACTTCAGTATAATCAATAAGAGATTACCATTTACAAACCCAACCTGAGAAGAATATGCTATAATTTGCTTTATAATCTGAATTGCATCCAGTATACATATTGTGTAATGTACATCTCAAATGCACCAAGAGACATGATTGATATTGGTATTATGTATATTTTACCTATCATTTCTATGTTCAATCAATGAAAAAGGCTTATTCATTACACCCCATTTCTCTTTTGAACCCAGCATGAACCCAAAGCATAGGATTACCAATACAATCAATATCCCTTTGCCTAAAATCTGTGTTTTAAGGGAATACACGGGCCAAAGAGACAGGATGCAAGAAACGGTAGTATTCTGAATCCAAAACCACCATTAACCATAAGCATTTTAGAGGCAACAGGTGTAAGCCACATGGGAAAAAAATAAAATAAATCAACTTGGCAATCACAGAGGAGTGTGGATTGGATACAACTACCATACAACCCTTCAACAGACCAGGACAGAAGCTATAAAGTAGGGAAAACAGAAGCACACTGGATTGATGCAAGCGACTGGCCTTTGTCCAGCATACATCTGAAAAAACTGCTAAGGTAGCATAAATCCACTATGTTGACATCTTTCCCCACCCCATCCCATTTCATCATCTCATCATTGGCAATCATGCCCCTGGTCAGGATTTTGGATGTGCGTACCTCTTTGTGAAATACAGACTAGCCAGATGGTTCAAGATTCAGGACTGCTCCTGCTGTAATTGTGGGAGGCGTTCACTTCTCCAGCAGGGCAGCCAACAGAGCAGGGTAGTTTGGTGTCCCCCAGCCTGTTACAGGGTCCCATGACAGTGCAGCACAGAAACCCTTCCCCTGAACCTGCTCATCTAGACAGCTCAGATGACAACCCTCAGTAACCTGGGGATAAAGAAAATAGATCAAGTCTTTGTATGTACAAAATGTGTAGACATTTACAGTAATTCTAGAGTGGTTCTTCCTTGCAACAAAATCTTTTCCATTTTTCCACTTGCTTACCCCCCGACCTCAAGTAATGAGTTGCCACAAGTCTATTCTGACAACGTCAATACCGGTAGATGTACACATTAAGTTACTAGTTGATGTAAAAACATGCAACTTGATAGACGTTTTTAAAATGGCAAATGCCAAATACTGTAGGTGTATGCGTTATTTTGAATATAGATGCCTCCACGGGGAAGCACACCTCCATTTCCAACAGTTTAACCACCATGCTCTACTCCCTAAGATGACTTACATCAAATAGGGCCTGTCCCTTGAGCTTGTAGAGGCGAGGGTTGAGAAAACCTAAGGCAGGTAGGCCTTTGAGAACTCGTTGATCGTTGATCAGAGCCAGCATGCCTCCGACCACAGGGGTTGACGCCTAGAGGTAGAGAGCAGGGGACAGTGACCAGTTAGGGTTTTAATATGAATTCCTCTTCAATATTACAGCCCTTTTAACCCTTTTAACCCCGTTGCCACGTTACGTCTTCTGAGCTGTTGCAAACAACTTGATTTAGAAAAATAAAAACATGTTTTTTTTTTGGCTGTCGGGGCTTCTAGACTTTGGAAAGACCTGACTGAGGAGCTTAAGATGGCTTAAATCAGTTTCATCTTTAAATCACTTCTTAGAAGGCATTTTTATGGATGGCTTTTATGTAATGATTGTTTCATATTCGTCTTTGACCTGCAATCTCCAGTGTTGCTTTAATGTACCTTGCTTTTTTAATGTTGCCTTTTTCCAGATAATTATCCTTTTTGTTTTAATGACTCCTCTGTAAAGCACCTTGTAGCCATTTTAAAAAGTGTTCTGCAAATAAAGATTTTTATGGATGCTTTAGCTTGTTCTTCAAGTTTAAATGACTAAATACATTGAAATACTTCCATTTCACCAAAAAGTATCAGGAAGTATGATGTCTTTTACCGAGGTCCCGGAGACCCAGGGAATGGGTACTCTGTTGCTGACCACCCAGTAGTTATCAGATAGGGCAGCCATGTCTGGATAGGCCCTTCCACTGGTGTTGAAGTAGGTCTGTGGTGGAAGGCCTGTTGCTACAGTATTCAGATAGTTGTCTACTGCATTGGCCTAGGGGGGGGGCAAAGACACACACATATGCAGCATTAATACAATTATCTGCATCTCCTGTATAGGCTATATCCTGCCACAAGCTAGGAAATAGTACATCAGTGATTACATCAAAAATGCAGTCCCCATTCAAGAGAAATCCTTTGTTACCAACATCAGCTCTAATGCAGGCTGATATAAGGATAAGAGTGGGAGACAGCAGTCTAGTCAGCATACAATGTCCCTATCAATTTTAGCACAGAAATAAGATCTCAAAGAACCAATCATGGCTAAAGGGCAAACTTCATTCTTTAATCATTGTGGTGATTGATTCCGATTCAGTGGCAATTCTATGGGAAGCTTGATGAATGCGATTCAGCAGGGTTGATAGCCAGGTTAAGCAGATGGTACCTGGTAGTCAGGCCTCTTGAACACGTTGCTGAAGCCTCCTCCACTGATGTAATCTGTAACTTCATAGGTCAGTTTAAACGGGTTCTTGAACGAGGTTCCTCCTACTGTGGTCACATATGGGCTAGGAGTAAAGGTATGGGCAACAGAGTTAATATTAACAGAGTTCCCACATATTCTATTAAAATAGCTAAAATATCATAGATTAAATAGAATCAGTCAAGAAATTAGGATTTGCTGACAGTGGCTAGTGACCGTCTAGTCCATAATCAATCTGAAGACAATTCTTCACAACAATAAATCACAGCATGGCTCCACAGAAACATAAAGGGTAGTCATATAGTGGCTATGACAAGTGTTCATCCCCCCTTGACCTTTCCTAAATATTCCTGTGCAACAAATTTATCTTAAAATACATTTGGGATTTTTGGTCTGAAATATCCATGTTCCTAATAAAGAGGAATGGAAATTCAAGAAGTTTACCTGGAAGTAGAAATGACCAATAACTAAATCCATTAATTTTGTAAAGGTATACCCCCATTACTTGGGGGTTTATTACTTATTTGTCTCGGTGGGAAAAAAAAAAAAAAAAAAAAAAAAAAATGAGAATCACCTTTCCATAGAACACTTCAGAGAACAGGTGAATTAGCCAATTTTTTCACTAACAAAATTAAACAGCAGTACAATTTTGTTGCATTCAGTTACAATAAAAACAAACAAAAAAAAACCCCAAATATAAAGGAATTAAATTTACTTTGAGGTGTCCAACCCTTCCAATCCTTAACCAGCAGCAAAACATAAACAGGTTTCCTTTCAGCAATGGGCTGAATGTTTTACCTTGAGGCAGGGAAGCTAGGCCTGAAGGAGTTCTTCCCTTTAGTCAAATGTCTGCAGCCAGCTCCGCTGTCACCTAAAAAATAAATAAAAGAATTATCAACTAAATTCATCAGTAAAAACAGTTTCCAACACTGTACACACCATAGGCAATCCTGCCCAAGTCTTTAAAATCTAATGTACATCATGTAAAGCGCTACTAGACAATGGTAACCATTGTAAACATGTTTTTCTAAGCCACTATGCCATTATTGGTGTGTCATCAAACATAGTGGTGTATTCATATTTCAGACGAGATACTGATCCGACATTAAGAACAGATTATCTCCACAGGAACTTGGCTATGATGCCAGGGACACCAAGGCCGTCTCCACATACAATCATAATATTGGCTTTAGGCAACAGCTGCCATCCCAATCACAGCTTAGTTGCCCCATTTCCAGTGTTTTCATTTTTGCTAGGTCCCATTGTAAATAACTTTACCTCATCAAAAGAGAGCACCAGGCTTTTAATTGAGATAGGTTATAATTAGAGGCAAGCCACCATTTGTTATATGTTATTGTAGGGTATAATAATATTATATGAACTTACTCCTTTCTGGTCTTTTTTTTTTTTTTTTTTTACTTGGCCTTTATTTACACATACACACAACACTCACTGGTCATTATTATCCCTAAGCCTAACCCACTCCCAATTACTAACCAGAAGCAAAAAGCAAGGAGATGCCCCTGATGCCAGCCTTCATAAACTCAGTGCTGATGCGCATCATGTAGGCAGTGGACAGGCTGTCTTCATCATCCCCGTAGCTGATGGTGTGGACCCAGGGCAAGTCAGACATGTTGCTGAGCAGAACCATCCACTGGAGGAAAGGCTCCTGGGATTCATGACGGCCTGGTGAAAGAACATAAGAAAGAGAGAAAGTAAATATTTAACATCTTGTTGTTACATCTTCACTGTGTGTGTGTGTGTGTGTTTGTCCAGGGGTGGAGGAGGTGCTCAAAATTAGACAAGCATGGAAGCTAAGTCCATTTAATGCATTTAAAGCATTACTTCTCCCTGATTATACCCATTATGACCTGTGAGAGGATCATCGTTTTTCCTTTTGGGATATGAAGTTTCTTCTCCAATTATTTTTGAAACATAGGCAAGGAGAGAAAACAAGGTACACAGACACCTAGCTAAATCCCCCAGCTCAAACCTACCTGGGTTAGTGAAGACCCATGTGGAGATGTTTGCCCCTGTGCTCATGATGTACTCTACATCCAGACTGGCCTCCAGGCCGGCTCTGCCTGTTCCCTGGGTGCCAACAACCCGGTCTACCTTGGACAGATGCTGGAAACTACTACCAAACATGCTCATGAACTCAGCCAGGTCCGCAGGGTGGTAATACTGCTCCAAGAACTAAAGTCAATGAAGTTGGTTAAAGTGACAGAGCATAGTCGGAGAATCTAAGGCTGCATTACATTCATGGCCTTAGTTGTCCTAAACCAAACCAAAGTATATAGGTCTAATAGCAGTGGCCAATCAAATGTATTCATGAAATGAGACTATAGCCATGTTTCCATCCAACTGTCAGTGAATTTTAAGCAAACTCTTGACATGTTGCAAAAACTGAAATGCGAAATCAGGTGCGTTTCCATGACCTGGGTTGAAGCGATTAAATAGGCTACCTAGACATAGAACGTAGCTATGGGAAATGGAAAGTCTTTCAAGAGTTGTTGCTGTTGTTCCTTTCTACATCATTATTCGTTTGACAAATATGTTTCCATCGCGAAAAATAGCGAAATCTGCCATTTCCATTCAAAATATCTAATTCAATAGACTACAAGTCATATAAAAATGGCTGGAGGGAAACGCAACTTATGAGAGCGTCATACCTGAGCTACAGCCTGGCTGTTGTTCTGAGCTGAACCCACATCAGCAGCTGTCAAGTTGTAGCGGGCTCTCAGGACAGTGGGAGTCACACCAAGGTGCAGCCTAGCCTTAGAGTGCTTATGCCCGTTGGATAAGTCTTTGCCGAGGTCCTGTCCCTTGGGTGGGAAGCGGTGAATCCCTCCAACTATGAGAGAAATAAAAACAGTGACTCGTAACTTTCTTAGCATCTAATGAAATGTTAGCACTTCCCAGTTGTAACCGATTCCTGCCTTAATGTGTACATGAATCACATTATAATTCTATATTTTATATGAGATTATATATAAATGTTGATTACACATATGTAATATAAATTTGACAGCAGTAGACATGGTGCTCACCAAAGTCAAGGTGCTGGTGAACCGCATCATGAACAGCATATGGAGACGATGACCTCACCAGAGAATGGCCGTCTCTGATGTAACGATGGAATTTGCTACCTGGAAGAAGTGTCTCTGCCACCCTTAAACACAGAACAAACAAAACCAATTATAGATCAGCAAAAATTACAGATCAACAAAATCAACTACCAGATCATGAATCTACAAACATATTTACTTCCAGAGGGATTGGTTGCAGAAAGTCAGTGTCTTATAGGCAAGACTATTACCCTATGCTGGCAAACTGTTCCTTGCTTAAATAGTATTATAAGGAGGAGGGCCATGGACTTGTTGAGTTCAAGTGCCATTGTTGTAGTTTTATGAATTTCAATAAGGAAGCAATCTTTGCATAGCCAGCATACATATGGTAGATTAATATGATATAAATTCATATCTTAAAAATCTTTTTTCTTCAATCATATTTTACTTAACATAGTGTTATGTTGTTGCACCATGTTTAATAACCTTAGTTGTCAATTTATGTCATTCCTTCTTTGATGTATTCCAATTCTACTGCTGCAATAACACAACTTCCACCCAGGGATTAATACCATTCAATTAATCCAACAGTCCCCAGTTTCATTTCATCTAACAACCACTTAAAGGGGAACTGCAAAATGTTTGTCACTGAGGAACTTCAGCAGAAAAATAACTTTTTTAAACATAACCATGCAAGCCGTTATTGTGCAAGCAGAATTGTGATTTAAAATGATAGGCTTACTCAGTGGTCATGGTGCACTGCAGGAAGTCCTGAGTGTGAATAGTCAGGCAGTTTGTAACCCCATGACTATGCAGCCAATGATACACCACCTTCTGGGTCAGCTCAGATGGATGTACCAGGGAGGCGACTTCCTCTAGGGTTAGGTACTTACCTGTGAAAAAAAACAATCTAAACCATCTGGGACATTGCAGTAAACAAGCGGAAAAATGCAAAAAAAAAAATACATACTCCTTATGATATGCTGTATATTTTCAGAAAAGCAGAACGAAAATCTACAATGCCAGAATCAACTCACAAATTCATACAAATGCAGCATTTGGGGCTTAGGACCTATAAATAACTTGCCCCAGAAGGAGAACCCAAAGCAGTCTATCTGGAAACAGCTATGCAACTAAACCCCAGACTCAGGATTCTTTTAGAAATATTTTGGGAGAACCGACTACACAGTCCTACCATATTGTGCTGAGTCAGGGTCTGACACAAGCCTGAGTGATTCCTCTAGCAAGTCAACATTCTGCTGCTTCAAGGCAAAGGTCAGCTCCAGCTCCTCTGAGGGTCTGACCCGGCCAACATGTACCCAATCCTCTGGTACCCTAGGGAACAAAGAACACACTTAGAATTATGATCCCCATTCTAGGAACAGGCCAACCCATGTGATACTATCATTGATTTGAATGTCTCCATTAGAAATGCTGGCAAAATTTAAGATCGCTACAGGTGTGTGTTCTATGTAAATATTGTGGTCAGTGGCTACAGTGATACAATTATATCATACAATGATGAATGAGTTATCGGCATGTTTTAGTAGGTAGGGATTGTCCCTTTGATACACATCTTTAGACATGGGCTGACAAACCTGATTGGTATCAGTGAAACTGACAATTTAAAGTAGGTGCTTGACCTTCAAGATATTAGTCAACATAAAAAGTAATTACATGTGCAAAGACACAAATATAAGGAACTAAACTACATAGGAAATGGGAAACGGCTAAAGTTGGTTTCCTTACAAGACATCTTGATCATCTTCAAGGTATCCACTCCACACCAACGTGCTGTATATCAGGAGAATGGTGAAGGGTAACCTGGCAGGTGAAGAAATAAAAAATAAGGATCTTGGAAAAACAAGAAAACATGCGGAAGAGCACGTGACGCAATTTAAAGCAGCACCGCGTGTTCGACGTCAAGGTTATGACACAAGAAAACCTTCATGTGATCAAACTAGGTCAAACTATGGCAGTCATATGCATACATATACACGCACCTACGATATATACCATGTCTAAACTTGTAAACAAAGGGCACATGGCCAACTACGTTAATAATTTACTGTAACCAGATAAGTTAGTCAGAAATCTAGGTCATTGCAGACAGTAGACCAGGAACAAATATTAGTACGATTAAACTGCCAATAGATATACATCTCCTTTAACAAACATCAACAAAACGTGTGCTAATTATTAGAAACTCACAGGGTCTTCATTTTATTTCCATGCGTTGCCTTCTTAGGTAATAGAAGAGCTACGACGTCCTGTAGACACTTTATAGAGACATGGGTCACATGACCGTTGTGTCACGTGATAAGCTCCTCCACAGACCGCAGGTTACTCTGGGAAATGTATTGTTTGGTTTCTGTAAGCCTATTAGAAACAAACTAAAATAACTAGGCTATCATTAATGTAATAATTTCATTAGCCAAATGCCTTAAATATAGGCTACATAAATCCAAATGTGGCAACTCTAAACCTTTATATTCGATAATGAAACCAAACGATGCATTAAAACAATTATTCAAAAATTTCAAAGACATGCTGTCAAAAACATGCTGTCAAAACTGTTACTTTATGCACTTAACTGGATGTATTTATGATATGAACTTGAATGGCGCTGTTTATTTGTAAAAAAATAACATATTGTAATGTTGCTTACTTGAATAAAAAAAAAGTTAAATGGACTGCATTTATATAGCGCTTTTCCAGTCTGTCGATTACTCATTTGTAAAACTCATGATGTTTTACAAATCATGCCTCACATTCACTCAGTCACACACACGTTCATACGTCGATGGCGGCGGCAGCCGTGTGAGGCGCGCACCTGCTGATCGAGAGCAGTTAGACTCCAACTAGACTCTTAACTAGACTCTATCTAGAGCAGGGATGGGCAACCATGTGCCATGAAGGGCCAAGAGGCTGCAGGTTTTCATTCCAACCAAACACTACACCAGGTGATTTCACTGATTAGCCCCTCCTCTCTTGTCAAAGGTGTGCCAATCAGTGAAATCAACTGGTGTAGTGTTTGGTTGGAATGAAAACCTGCAGCCTCTTGGCCCTCCATGGCACATGGTTGCCCATCCCTGATCTAGAGGTTCAGTGTCTTGCTCAACGACACTTCAACATGACACCAGAAGCCGGGGATCGAACTAGGGATCCTCTGATTTCTGGACGGCCCGCTCTACCTCCTGAGCCACGTCGCCCCCAAATCTCGCCTAAATCATCTAGGTTACAGTCCCGTCTCTCTAGGCTGTATTTAAAAAAATGATTGCCCCAAAAATAATCTTTAATGTCCAATAGCGTCCCACAGCATCACGGAGGATCCCGAACCAACTCTCATTTAATAGTGGAAAACGTATCAACAGCAATTACTCACTCATACAATTCTTATTATGAAACTTTACCGCAGGTCAAGTCCTGTCCTGGGTTTTCTTTAATGGGCTACTTTTCACGGTAAATTAAATCCCAACAGACCCAGGAATATGCATTAAAATATACTTTTATTAGGAAATGATATTTACAAACGGTTCGATGCTTACACCTGGGAGTAACAACTAAAGGGATATATACAGGGACATACCGCTGTACACCATGAAAAAAAAAACTTCAATTTCATAAGTAGGACCTAATGTTTACAAAGTAGGACCTAATGTTTACAAGGTTAAACACTGAGCACCGTGTGTGCAGGTGTAGGAGTCCAGTTTTGCCCACACTGACATCCGACTAAACATAAATAATCATTACATCCACCCATCTCTGTGTGAAAGGGCAGCGGGGGCATTCTTTGTGCATTCCAATTGACTTCAATGGAAAAAACATATATATATAGCTGGCCTATATTATCACATACTGATGAGGATAATTTGGTTTCTTTTTGAAATCCAAGGAACGACTCAAATCACATTACTAAGTACCATATTACACACAGTGGTCAGGTATTCTCAACTATTCGCTAAAATCCCATTGAGATGTAATGAAGGGACCAACTGTTTTTTTTTAGGAAGTTGGAAAACTTTAAAGTGAAATAAGAATGTATCGTTCAAAATGCCCAAGAATGAACTACAAAGATGAATATGAAAAAGTTACAATATAGAACCAGTGATGGACATTATCCCTAGAGAAGAAACTGAAACTGAGAAGCTGATTTTCCAAATTAGAATATTCTGTTATTGGAATTTAACATATGGAATACTGAGTACTTAATTGAGTACTTAAACTTGATTTCAGACCACCAAAGATAAATGCATTTAAAAACCTCTTGTGGCACATTTAACATTTATCCTCCATAACAAAAACATAAACATTCATCATTACCTGTCTAACCCAAAGGGTCCCGTGTAATAGAAATGAGTGTGTAAGATGTGGCACTGTGCAAGAAGGTAATTACTGGTGACAGTTGGGAGACTTGAACACTGAGAATATGAAATGAGTTTTGGCAATGCTAGCCAAAAAGCAAATAACAGTAACTAATCACACAGTATTTGAGGAGGTGTCAATAAAAAATAAAATAATAATAATAAAAAGTTAAACAGTGATCAAATATGACTGTATTCAAGATTTTTTTATCACCATACTTGCTATAACTTCCTGGGATCATTATGCCTTTTTTTAGACAATGTTAAAAGGGTTTTCAGATTTCCAAGTCATTTTCATCATTTTAAATTAGAATACAAAGAGATTTAAGCAATTCTAAAGGTGCAAGAATCTGCCTCCAATCAGTCGTTGTCCGAGAAGTAAAAGTCCTCCTCTTCTCCACTTTCAACAAATGCTCCATCATTGTCTGGGAACATCTCCCAGACGACAAAGCTATCATTTTCTGATGAAAACAACAAAAAAAACAGAAGAATGGATTTAATTTAAATAACATACTTGATTTTTCTTAACAAGTGCAATATGTTCAGAATTCAAAGCCTGGTAAGCCACCAAGTTAATGAAAACCTATGTTTTAGATGGCAGATATTTGTCTTGGAAAGGGCTACACTTATAAGCCATGTGATTCAGATTTCTACAATGATTGCCATTATATAAACCTAAATTATTGATCCGTGTGCTCTGGAGAAAACCTACCCGTGTTACATCTTCTCATTGTTCGTTTCACTGATGGCGTGGGTGTGTACTTCTGAAAAAGAGGGAAACAACTGTATATATCAATAGAAAACTTATTTTTTGTATTAGTCAGTAACTGATATGCTTCAATTCTTAGTGCTGGGTTACATTATTGGTGTTTACAAGAATATCAAAAATAAGCCCTCATAAACTATTACCTTTGAAGTGGGACTGTGTTGTGTGTAGACATTGACCTGGTTTTTTTTCATTCTCTGCTGGAGTCGGTAGATGTACTTGTCATCACATTTCCTTCAAATGGAGAACAGGAGAGTCATGTCACCATACTGAAATCAACTGTTTGACGATGTTTCAAAGCTGCATGTTGGTTATCTTTGTAGCTGAATGTAAGCAGGATGCTACATTGAATTGGTCAAATTAGACAAGTGGTTGTTCACTAGGTGAATGAGATTTACACCTTACATTCTGTACAAAAATAAATCAGAGCTGGGATATTGTTTTTCTGAGGTTTTTCTTTCATTTGGATGCAGATCTCCCATTTAGTTTCATGGTTAGTTTTGTAGCAGAATGTCTAGGACATGTTTGTTACCGTCTAACTTTAAATGTTTTTTGTTGATAGCCAATTTGAATCATATACACTTGTTTTTGACAACAATAACCTGTCACCTACTTTGAGAAAAAACTAAAACAAGGAACTGAAAACAGAGAGACCGTGTGAAAATGGTGGAAAAAAAAACAAACAAAAAAACTAGTACTCTCTTGACAAGATGCACTTTGGCCAACGGCGGCAGGGAGACCAATATCAATTCCCTTGCCCAGCATCGGTCCACATTCCCTTATAACAAGGTGGCCTCTAAAGGAAAAACAAACTTTTTGATAGGAAATCCACCTCATAATGGGGAACTAAGGTTATGGTGTGTGTTACAGGTCTAATGCCCTTAAGCAATGCATTTTATTCCTGATGACATTTAATTTAATGAAGGAGAGAAATGCTAGTATGCAGAAACCAATTTTGTTCACCTGTTGACAGAGCCGATCATGCCAGGAGTGATATGGAGACACTGAGGTGTCTTCACTATCGGGAAGCCTGCTACGCCTGGGGTCATGGGCCCCTGGTCCGAAAACTTCAACCCATGCTCCTTCCCACTGGGAGACATGGAGGGCAGCTATGCATTCAGACAGACAGGGGAAAGTTGTCATTCGTGTTGTTATCTACTGTGACCACTAGAGGGAGCGGTGGCCAATGGAAGACAAAAGACTTTCTTTTCAAGGGGTTGTATCATATTTACATACATGCATGTACTGCAGCATAAACTATTTTGCCATATTCACAGCATCATGCAATGTTACACTTTTAAGGAAATGGTGTAAACTGTCCCCAAAAAACAGCTAACAGTAGAGTGCATTGAATCAAGAGTTCAAAAAGAGATAGTGAGAGTAAACAAAAGCAAGATGGGGTGAGGTACCTGGAAGCATTTACTCTGAGCGGATGTGCTGCTGAAGTAGTCATCGTGGTCTTCTTTGGGCATGGCCTCCATAAACTGACGCACCTCCTGCTTTCTCTTCAGGGTTCCCACTCGCGCATTTATCTTGGGAGGTTCTAGAACAAGGCAATGACATGTATAGCAAGTCATCAATAGTAGCCTTGAGGAAAGATATAAACGATCCAAAAGTCAAAGAACAACTTAAAGGTACTATATGCTATATTTTGAACATTATTGCAGCAGTAAACAACTATTTGCTATGTAAAGATATAGTGGAGTAACCTCAGAACTATTCACCAGCTGAGGTTTGCCTTTAAGGAATAACAATTCAATAATCAGACCCGTACAAACTTCAGCTTCAATGAACTTCACTACCTGCTTCCTTGGTTGGTTCCTCCTTCTTCTTGGACACCTTGGCTTTCTTGCTGGGGGCCTGGAAGGTCCCCTGGGATGTGTGCCGTTTCTGGCACTCCTCTGCAGAGCGCGTTCCCACCATCATGGCCACATTTATCCAGTAACTTCCCACGTGCTTAGGATATAAGGTCACAGCCCTTGAAACCACATAGCACGCAGGTGTACAAATGAGCGCACTCAGTGTTACGATACAGAATACATTACTATAATTCTATAAAAAGCAACATTGCCTCATCCTGTGGTAATGAAACTTACTTTTGCAGCCTCACAAGCTCTGCTTCAGTCCACTCGTCCTCATCTTTCTCCTGTGGAATCGGTTTGTTTGTGCTCGCACTTTTGCTTCCGTCTGGCATCTTGCTGGACTGGGTCAGCTTAGGAGCAGACTTTGGCGATTGTGGAGTTTTGTTGCATTTGTTTCCTTTGGTCACGTCAGGTTTCCGTACAGTGGCGCGCTTCCTTAGCACCTTCTCATTGGCCTCTGAGGAATCCGATGACTGACTTGACAGAGACAAATTACTTGACTCTGAATCGTTAAGAACCATCCTGCCTCTCCCCCTCCTGTACACGCCCTTTCCACTCTTCTTTCTCTGTTTCCTTGGCAACACGCTCTCTGAGGAAGTGCTAGTATCTTTACGTTTTTTGGACCTCTGTTTTGAGCGTTGATTGGGTTTAACTGGAGGTTGAAGGACACTGTCTGTATTTAGGGCTTTCTCTGTGACTGGACGCATTAGGCCGGAGTTCCTGGCTCTGGCTGTCTGTTCTTCGGGGCTGTTATTGTGACCGTTTTGCGTCCCCTCAGGAACTTCAACTTGATTGGAGGACGTCTTGTCAGGTTGCTCCTTGGCTCTGTTATGGATATGGAGTGGGGCCTTCACCTTCCTCATTGGTCCAGATGACTCATTATTACCGGTCAACTCACTGTGCCTCTGGGCTGGAAATATAGAGGGCACTGTGTGTAAGCATGCACCCAAAAACGTCTACCACAGCACAAGCACAACAATACTTCTATGCGTCTTTACCTTCACTGCAGGGTATGTAAACCCTGAGTGGCCTCTGTGACATCCTTCTGGTGGTTGGTATGTTGGTTTGCTGCAAGATGCAGAAAATAAAGGTCACATTGTTTAAAAGTTGAGTGAATTTTTTTTTTTTTTTTTACATATCATCAAATCATTACGCAGAAAAGACATAATACTGGAATAGCGATTAACCCATACAAACACATCAGCGGAAACATACAGGCTTGCAAATGCTAGTCTCGTAACATTCGTGGATGGTGACGTTCATGTCTGCGTCCAGGCTGACCCTCCCTCCTTTCCAGTACTCAAGCGGTGGCTTTATGGTTCGGCCGCTCCGAGACACCGTCATACTGGAGAAGAGCACAGAAGACGAGGAGGTGGGCGGACAGGAAGCAACTGGAAATGAGGAGAGAACAAGTGTAAAACAAATGGGAAAAAAATGGGAACAAATGGAGAAACATTTAGCCACTGCCCTACCAGTGATGGACAGTATTAATGCACAATGTTACGAGGTTTAGGATACCATTCATGATTTAAAACAATATCCTGTTTTAAATTCTAACTTTTTTGTGCATTCAGCAGTGAACACTTTGCGTCATGTGTGTAGCACAATTTGAATGAGCCATTTCAACTTGTCAGACTCCCTCTTAACTATCTAACTATTAATTATCATGCAAATGCTTATTATAGATTTTTTTTTTTTTAAAGAACTATGCAAGTGGTCATTTTCCATGTAAATTGATAACAAGGTAGAATGATATTTGATATGTGACTGGTCTTATCAGCTGTAAAACATTAAAGATTAATGAAGTATTAATGAAGTCATGCCTAAGTTGCAAATAGCAACTATAGCTATATTTATAGCTATAGATCCTAAACCTAAAGAATGAGGTAGGAGGAGGAATGTATAGTCTACTGTCCATCATACACTATGCACTGTTCCTTTGGGCTGTATGAGGTCCTGTTGTCTTGCACCATGTGTGTCAGTATGTACTTCTGAAACTCTGTAAATTGTCAATATGTCACCGTCATAGATCAATTCCTGTACATTTATTATACTAGACAATTAAAGTGATTGTTATTCTTTGACTTGTTTTTGTCCTGTACTTACGTGTCTTTGAAGGCTTTGGCCTATGCCGTTTCACAGACAAGTTGACGGTGGATTTCTCTGAAGCTGGACAGTTCCTTGTGCCTTTACTGCTGCTCTCTGCTTCCATGCTGGGTTTATTAAAGAGTCAAAACAAAATGAAACTCAGTGTACTGCTTGTAACAAATAAACATGTTTTCTCAGGAACTAAGTAGCTAGATATTGTTGATATGGCTTTCCACTAAAGGGGCAATGTGTCGAAATGCAGTCAGAATCAAAATTTTTTTTAATTAAACACTGATAAATTGGCCATTTATACATTGTGCACATGTAATGCCATTTCGTTACCACAAAGCTTCACCGAGACATCCGGAAGGTCTAAGTACAAGACTAATATATATTTATAGTACATTTGTTTTCTTTAACATAGCCAATGCGGGGCTCCGTACTCCAGCATGACTTACAAGGTTTCAAGTAGTAAACACAAAGACAAGTCCATCACGGACAGAATTTTTCTAAATTGGATCAGAGGCATATGGTACAGTTAAAATCAAAATTAATCTTTCAAAATTCCCTGCAGATAATTCCAGGTCATTTTATTCAAGTGACATAGTAGAAATGTTACACATTGTAACTTTACTGTGTCAAAACCACATCTGGTAGCTTCATATGTGTAGCAAAAACATCAACAGCAAAGCCTCATCACATTAGATAACTATATACTGAAATTAATCCACTTACTTTCTTGACTCTGAACGAAACTTGTCAAAATACATCTTCCAATTTGGAGGGAAACCATAAACAAACTTCTTCAAAAGCCACTTTGGCAAATCTGTAGCAGACAAAAGACAGCAAGGAAATAAATTATAAATAAATTCAGCCTGGATTTTATTAGAATTTAATTTTTGTCTTAAATATGAGTAATTTGCTCAATGTGTTGTATTTCTAATGCACAGTTTTGATCTCATTTCCAACGTGATGTCTTACATAATGTCCCCATGACAAAATCTGAGCCTTCCTCAGCCGACTTACCGAGGTCATGTTCAATGTTCATCTTGCCCAGCAGGATGTAAGTCTTGCCAGAGACAGTCTTCAGCTCAGATCTGGAATACCTCTCCACAATGATGTTACTGTGCCATGGCATATTGTCATCCCTACGTGGAAATGACAAGTAAAAGTAGCAGTGTTCAAATTGAGCAAAACAAAGTTTAAGACTAAATAAAAAACATTAAAGAGATAAAAAATATTCTAAATGCCAACATGGCCATATCACAGAACAGTGGTTAGGTGTAAGCAGTGAAAGTCAACTCTACTACTAAAAAGTACAAAATCTGTCTATCTTGTATTCAGTTAAAACATTACAGACCTACACAAAAGCCTAGTGGATAAAGTTGTGGGGTATTTTCCAACCGTGTTTACCTGCGAGTTCCATCAACATAAAAGCCAAGGTGGTTAAACCTCAGATACCACTCTTTGAGGTAAATCTTGTTCACCTGCTAAACACAAATAGAAAGATAAGATGAATAGGAAAATCAAAATCCCTCCAGAGAAGACAGTGTACCTATGCTCAATTTGTAAGAAGAAAAAAACAAAACAAGTATAGAAAATTTATATATATTGAAAAGTACAGCTACTCTAAAACAGGTGCCCAGGTACAAACCTTCTGCCATCCAACACTTCAAAAGATCCAAATTTCATTTTTCAGGTTTCATGGCCATAAAAACTCCCATTCTTCTCTAATATGAGATTATAGATTTTTTTTCCCCTTGCTGTTTTGCGCTCCCACTACTCTCCCAGAAGGATACAATAAGGAGACCTAATTTCTTAACTCAGGTTCAACTCACCTTGGGGGCCTGTCTGTGCGTGCTTTCAGACGACTGTGTGGAGCGCATGAACATGGCCTCACGTTTCTTCGGGAAGGTGATGTGTGGCGAGTTGAGGACAAGTGGGTCTTCTAGCAGAACTGGCTGTGGTTTGACAGCTGGGAGTGGGACATCGTCACTGGGACCTGTCGAGAAAATTAAGTCCTTACTCTTGTTGGAAGTGCTGTTCGATAAAAGTTAGAGTTTACTCTGCACGTATGTGGCGAGCGCACGTACAAAGAACAACAGCATAGTCAATGCCCCAAGAAAGAAAAGACAGGATCTTTTATATGGAATGATAAACAAAGAGGTGCAGCAACAGAAGATTTAAGATTTATCTGTGGTCAGCCTTGGGGCAGCCTGGAGCTGGTACAAACTGATCTAAGGAGGACATAACAATATAGAGACCAGAGGAGAATGTCTCAGGGTTAATCTAAAGATTAGCTAAAAGAGAAAAAGGGAAAGCAGATACACAGTTCACTGAGAGGGGCATGTCAGTCCCAAGGCCATACAATGAGATCATAAGAGCATACAAAGTTAATAGAATTGGTAATAAGCATAATACAATGTAAGATAGTAAGATATTATAGGCTTCCACAGACCACACTCCGATGGGCTGACAGTTGGCCCCAAGCTGGATCGGGTCACAGGAAATGCACTTTCCGGAATCCTACGAAAATCATCCATGAAGGTGTTGTCCACCTCAACCTGATCAAAGGTTGTGAAGGCTGGCTTGTCTCGGGAGGGACAACTATGACCTATGAAGAAAAAAAAAAGACAGGAGATGTGACTTGAAAGACAAGATGGAGGATTGTAGATTGTTATTTATGCCAGGTATATCCTAGGTCCACATATATAAATAGCTCCATGAAAACTCTATTCTGGTGAAGAACCATACTTAAATCTTAGACCACCACAGTGACTTTGTTTTGTTAACTATACAAAAACATTATACACTGCAGAGGTACCAAACGCTCCCAGTTCCACGACATTACATACTCACCTCCATTCCCATTCCTGAGGACTTTGTCAAGCTCTTGCTGCTTTTTCTTCTGCTCCCTCGCCTTCAAGTGAGTAAACATCTTGGCTGGAGACATCGCAGGAAGTTTCGCCACAGAAATATAAACTGCTGTTTAAACAGTGAGACCAGAAACATCAGCGAGGTCTGTCAGACTTAGGGCTGGTTAATATATCGATTTTATCGTTTACCACATTGATCATATCGTGGATTTTTTTTTAATATTGTGAAATCATGATACAAAATTTTGCTGCCTAAATGAATGATGACAAGCAAACAGTAAGTCTATTTCCTCAAAAAAATAATCTCTGAAACATTTGAGAATGTCAGTTGAAAATGTTTCCTTTTGATATTGTATCACACTTCCCATTACCATGCGGTCCAATATGATGACCACCAACAAGATTATTTAACATGTGATTTGATATACATGAGCAGATATCGTGATATACAGTATATATCAATATCAAAAAAGTTCCCTGTGATTATTGTGATATAAATTTTTTTCCATATCGCCCAGCCCTAGTCAGACTGACCATGGCCAGAAAAGTCAAAGAAAATTACTGATAGAATGAATGAGTGAATGGATGTGGGTGGAAGAGTGAGGCCAATGAGTAGCCTGAAAGGAGACGAGAGGGAAAGTTGTTTTTCTGACAACGAGACAGCTATGATTGCATGAGGAATGAACATAGTCTCACGTTTCAGTGGCAAGTCGTGGGGAAGCGGGTCTTCTACCGGGATGGGACGTCGTTCAACAGCTGGAGGCAACAAGTCGTCACTGGAATCAGTTTCTGATGGGCGATGATTAGTCTCCGATTGGTTGACAGAAAAGGAACTTCCAAAAACCTCCTTGCTTAAAGTGTCTTCCATCTGGTCCTTACGGAGAGCATTGGAGATTGAACTGTGTGGCGGTTGATAGCTGTAGCCTACTAAAAGACAACAGAGTGGACTTGTGACTCCTCACAACTCAAAATGCTGCATTACAACCTCATAATGTGGGAAGTCTCCCATTATTGGGTGAAACAAAATTATAATCAGGCACATATAAAGAAACAGCTAAATAAAACACAATATTCTTCCCACTATAGTTTGCTTGACCCACATCAAATAGTTATGTGATTTTATTTAGGTAATAATACCATTTCATACGTGTGGATGCTCCACACTTTCACTATGTTCTCACCTCCATTCCCGAGCACCCCAGTGCTGCTGCTGCCGACTGTGTAAGACTCTTGTTGTTCTCTCTTTCTCTTCCGCTCCTTCTCCTTCATGTGAGCAAACATCTTGGCTGGGGTCATCTGAGGACAGTTCTCCATCAAAACACGAGCCTCTGTTCAAACAGCCAAAATTGGAAACATTAGTGAGGTCTGACTGGTTGACTGTGGCTTTATGTCCTGCTGGTGTTGGTGACCGTGCTGAAAGAAAGTGACAGCTAGGCAAGAGAATTAGTGAGAACTTACTGAGGGGGTGTGGCGCAGTGTTTTTGGCGGCCTGCTCCCTCAACACACTCCTTCCACAGCCATCGTCCTGAGGCAACAAATGAGGTGGCAGACCCTTTACTGGAGTTCTGTTGGTCATCTTAATGGCATCCAAGTCTCTGCTAGAAAGTGGTGGTCCCTGGAAATGCTTTGAATTACCCATAGTGGTGGGATGAGGCACACTGTTTTTTTGAAACTCTGTTAGTGATAATGGTCCCAAGACAGATCTCTTTGTTGGTGTGTATCCGTTTCTTGGCTTTAAAGAAATCCCTATGTTATTCATTGGAGACATTGCCTGGAGATGTTTGCTGCTAAACTCAGTGAATGGATGGCTCTGACTTTTCCTTGGAGTCTTTGTAGGTGACAGGATAAGGGCCTCAGTCTCATCACGATTCCCCATTATGTCATCCAACGTCCATGTGTTCTCGTGTTCCTTCCTCGACGAGACAAATGCTGCTCCTCGCTTCTCCCCGACTCCGGGGAACATATATTTCCCAGTTTGGATCCCGTTGCCAATCTCCCTCTGAACTTTGGATTTCATCTTGGCAAAGACCTTGAAAGGCGATTCCGTTTGTGCCTTAATATGACGAAGTGAGTCGTACTGTGATGGCATGCCTTTCCGGGTGGGGAAAAGGACCGGGTCGCCACAAACCATAGACCCATCATCCGTTACTATGGACTCCAGGCGACCGGGGTCGGCTCCACCTCGAGTTGTTGTTGAGTTGAATCTGTTCCCGGGTGGCGTGTGGGTCGTCTGTTCCCGACTTGCCTTCAGCTGGCAAAGCAAGCCCTTAGTTAGTGTGCCCGTACTGGCTAAACGTTCTCTGTACGCTGCCTTTTCGACGCGTTGGTCAACGGCGCTCTTGTATCTCTGTGTCGTGAACATCATACTCTAGTTTGTTGTGCTGGAAACAAACACCGATACTGCAAATACCAGCTCTATCGCGATCTAACTGCTAACTACCAGTCCTCGTCAAATCTATCTTCCACGATACCATACGACTGATAACGACACAGCTATTAAATGTATCTTATGTGTACTCGTATACTGTAAGTACCCAATGCTGTACGACGTTAGCTTCGAAGCTGTTTATGTATCCAGCTAGCGTTAACTAATTTAGCGTCCATTACTTGCCTTGTTTAGCTGGCTAACGTTACCGCCAACACGCCTAAACATACTTCAGGTCATTCTCCCCGATTGCTATCATAAATAGAAGCAGTAAAACGTTTATTACATGTGCATTGTCAGATAGTTCGGATTTACTACGTTGCTAACTAGTGCGATCCAGTCGCCCCAAAATGCTAGCTAATACCACCCTCGTACATTTGAAAAATGCCCGCAACAAAACACAAAGTCTGATTGGTTCTTATTATCCACTGCTTCTTTTTCCTTCCGCTTCTTCTTCTTCTGCTGCTCATTCTTCTTCTCTAACGGCTTGCAAACTAACGTAAACGGTGCATATCGCCACCTACTGTATAGAAATGTATAATATCAGGCTATTAGTATTCGTATGATATGTAGCCTATTAGTCCTGTATCTTGAACAAAGCCAAATAATGCCCTACATCCCTACTGCTTATCCCCTATTTCTATTAATTCTCTAACACTCTTGCCTTCCAATTTCACCTACCGTCACACATAATCTTCCACTTTCAATATGGTATTGATGTAGTCCGCCTACTCACTGCTCAATTTGTATGAGCCTAGTCCTGTATGCAGCTGCAGCAAGGGAAATAAAATATTGGTGAGTAACCGTCAACAGCATTTTAAATATTGTTAATACATATCTGTTTCAACTCAAATTTCACTAGACATTGCTGTTGCCTAGAACAGTTTTATGGAAACCAATGAATACTTTGGAATTTACCTTATCAATATCTTTAAATAATAAACTAAGGGACATTTAATTTAAAATCATACATAGGTATTATCCCGTGAACCATTATCTTGTTAAGTTCAAGAAAGACATTTGTTTTAATTGTTATTTTTGTAATATGCACCCAGAAACAATATTTAATTTATTTTTGCACTGTGCGCATACTAGAACCTTTTGGAAGAACATATCTAGAGTTCTAATTATATAAAAACATTGACCGTGATCTTTCTCTCTGTTTGGCAAATGTATGGTTTGGTCTTTGGAAGAAACAAACTAAAATAACTATGATGAATTTGAAAGGGTTGGTGTGCCTCAGTGATGGTGGAGGAACAATGATTAACATAGCAACAGGAAGTGAAAGTTTTGGATCTTCTTCTGGCCAGCTGGGCTCTGTGAGTGGGAGGTAATAAGAAATACAACTGTTGGGAGTGACCATTACCTCATAATGTGCAGGATATGCTTAACAGAAATCTTCAGTGGTAAAACTCTTCAGAGTAAGGAGGTGGATCTTTGACGGGGCAGACTGGAATAAGTTGCAGGTGATATGTGACCAGACAATGGCTAGTGTTAGTATTGGTGAAGATGTGGACAGTATACATGGAAGGATAGCAGAAACTGTAGTTGGGGATTTAAAAAGATCACATAATTTTCAGCACTTGATAAATTATATTAGAGCACAGACACAGTTTTAAGAAGAACCACCACGGAAGCAAAAACAGAGTTCTATAGGCAGATCGACTCCTCTAGAAGAGGTGTGGGAGGTGATTAGGAAAATTAATCAACGAGGTAAGTATTCATGTTTTATTACAAAGAACCTCATTGCAAGGAATTTCGTCTGCTCTTTTTAGAGAAACTAGGCTATCTCATAGGATTTAGATTTCAGGACCTCTAGTTCACATTCCAGTTCAGTAGGTGGTGGTAATGTACCTTTAACGTTGGTTGCCGACCGCCGATAAAACCAAGGAAGAAGAAGAAGCACGTGAACCAGAAGCGAACACTGCTGCGTTTGAATGCGCACCAGTAACAGAGACATGCGTGTCGTACTGCGCATGCTCAACACATCAACTTCTATAGGACGGATTCGTAGCTGTCGTCGAGCTTAGCTGCTACTTTTCATGTGCTGTTAATAATATTGAGACCACAAGGAAGTGCCCGTTGTCCCAATCTCACGTATACCTGCTGCGTGACTGTTACGATTAAAACGTCGTTTTTTATTTGTATTATTATTTTTTTTTTAAACAAGACGTTGTTTTTCAAAACCCAGCTCAAGCTACTTTACTGATGTGATGCAACATGGTATCACATGTTGTTAATCGTTTTTTGTCATTACTCAGGAGGCATACTCGAGATCAGAGACGTGGATTGAACTCTTTGGCTAATAGAACTATCGACCGAGTTTTCCCTGCTTCTATATGTGATAAAGGAATATCAGACGACGATGGAAAGACGTGCCTTGGCGGGGGACCTCTGCTACAGAATATAGGAAGTGGTCAGGGTGGTGACAGGGGTCGGGGAAGTCTCTTAAAGTCAGTCGCCCTTGGTTTGGGACTTGGTGCTGTTGCACTTCTGGACATTAAAAAGAACGAACAAGTGAACGACGGGAGAGACACATTCTCAGGATCAGTTTTTGAACATTTCCTGCGATCAGCCCAATGTGCCTCTCCATACAAACCTGACAGCCCCCGGTACAGATACAACTTTATTGCAGATGTAGTCGAAAAATCCACACCAGCTGTCGTGTACATTGAAATCATAGGCCGGTAAGTTGGCTGAAAATACAGTAAATTCCAGAGGGCAATGTTAGGGATCAAAAGTCAACAAGGGTAATAGTCCACTATAAATCACGATTAAAAAAACCCTTAATCTTAAAGTAGTATAAGCTTGTATAGCATAGTCTTTTTCACAAGCCACGGTGATAATCTTTTGGTAGGCTCTGATCTATCCAAACAAGACTAGGTCAAAACCTAGTATATGGCTGGACCGTGAATGAGGGGGTGGGCGGATCAATCTTCTCTCTCGCTTCTCTGCTGCTGCTGCGTTACCTTGCTGTCGAACCACAGCTGGTTCGGAACAATCAGCTCCTATGAGGAACTACTGGCAGCTACTGGCGTGGTTTAGGTGTGACGACCTAATACATCCATGGTTATTAGCCCGTGATAGACAGATGGTTCATCACCTGCCAAGTTTAAGTTTAAGTTTATTGATTTTTAAAGTGTAAAATCACACCGAAGTGCCTGCCCTTTTCTTTCCAAGGATGACTTCTCAAATGGTTCTGTATAACAAACCATTTGGCGCATCAGGTTAGCTGCTGTGTGTGCTCACTGTCAAACACATGTGCAGCAAGCTGCAAGACCACTCCTTTTTAGTATTACTTTATATCGGATCGAAACCAAAATGTGTGGTACAGCCCACCCCTACATGTGCAAAATTGTGGCCAGATGTCTTCATAACATAAGGATCACGTCCAACATATGTTGTGATTTTCTCTTTATACCTTTCTCTCATAATATCGTCTAAACTAGCACAATATGGGCTTTCCTCCATCAAGTCCATTCTGCTTTTCACTTCCTTCCCTCCATCTGAATTTTGCGCGTCATCGGAATCACTTGACTGCAAACAACGTATTGTGTAACTTCATCACTCAGTCAGTCAGTGAGACAGTCAGACATTTGTGCTTACAGGGCTGGCCCCCGCTGTTGCGGTCCAGCCAAAAAGTTGTGTTGTCTGGTTTGGATTGGGAGCCAAAATGGGTCACAAGCCTTATTTGTTCTTTGCCACAGGATGAATCAGCCCAGGCTGTGAGAGATTAACCATCTTTTATAACCCCTTATACAGGCATCCATTTTCTGGAAGGGAAGTCCCTGTGTCCAATGGCTCTGGTTTCATTATCAGTAGTGATGGTCTCATTGTCACCAATGCCCATGTTGTGGCCAACAAGAGAGGTGTCCGTGTGAAGCTGACCAATGGAGAGACGTACCATGCCACTGTGCAAGATGTCGATCAAGTGGCAGACATTGCCACCATCAAAATCACTGCCAAGGTGAGTGTATGATGTATCATATCTATCATCTCTGCGAATTGTGCTTTAATATGTGACAGGAAGTCAAAAGGTTGGTTTTAGGACAGTATGCCACCTTTAGTGGGTCAACGCTGCAGTGATGATATGAATAATCTAACTGTGATCATGTACAGTGGCACAGACAAAAAGAGTCATGGGTCTATCGCTCTTTTTCACTCTCTCTCTCCTTTCTATTTCTGTTTCTTTCCTGTAGCATCCCTTGCCCACTCTCACCCTGGGTCGGTCCTCTGATATTCGGCAAGGAGAGTTTGTTGTTGCCATGGGCAGTCCCTTTGCACTAAGGAACACAATCACGTCAGGCATTGTCAGCTCAGCGCAGAGAGGCAGTAAGGAGCTCGGCCTGTCCAACTCCAACATGGACTACATCCAGACCGATGCTGCTATTGATGTAAGTATGTTGTCACGTGTTACATTGTGTGCACGCGTATGTGTTTTTTGTTAATTTACAGATGTTGTATCTCTTTACTGTTTTGAAATGACCTATTTCGAGGACCATACATATTTATAAATCTATGTGTCGGAGTGGATCAGGAAAGGAAAAAAACAGTGCAGAATTCAGAAATGCCTTATCTTATGTTTGTCATGTCATGTGTGATGTCTGATTTCTGCCTTGCAGTTTGGAAATTCTGGAGGTCCTCTGATCAACTTGGTGAGTCACAAATCCTGTTTTTAATCATCACATTCCATTGAAAGAGCCATTCAACCTGTTCAGGCTGTTGTGACGTGTAACTTCGTAAGGAAGAGGGTGTTGCTCTTCTTGTAAGATTACAATACTACCCTTACTGTATGTACAGTCATTATTATTAATGATATACATGACAGCATCTTGCTGTTTTGACAGCAAATGAATGTGTTTGGCAGTGTATTTTTGTCTTTTATTCTGTATATACATGGAAGGCTGCAGAAACCTAGAACTGAACACTAGCGCATTGCTTTTTGATCACTATAAATATTACGTTCAATGATTAATTCAACTACCAATGTGGAAGGGAGGATGCCTTTTGATAAGGATAACACTTGGAAAGTTAAATTTAAATGTGTGTTCAAAGAGTTTTATTTTCTATGGCATAGCAAAACTTGTCAAGTACTCAAACTCAGAACAAGTACTCAAAATTAGGCTATCGTTCTTGGAAAAACCAAATAAGGTATTACTACACATTTATAAAGGCATTCCCTTAAAGTATTAAGTGCATCTCATCTTCTCTCATCAGGATGGTGAAGTCATCGGTATAAACACCATGAAGGTCACTGCAGGGATCTCTTTCGCTATCCCCTCTGATCACCTGAGACTCTTCCTTGACAAAGCAGCAGAAAAAAAGAGTAAGAATGGGCAAAGAATGAGCACTGCAAGGGCTTTGAAGTACTAAAAGCACCTTTATCCAGCTAAGCTGTACTATTGGAAGCACTATCCCCATTTCAAAGGGAATAGTAACTGAAAAACAAGTTCTACCAGTTTACTGTAAGGGATACAAACAGCAGTATCCATTAAAGGGTTGGGATATAGATGCCATGGTGCCTCAGTAAAGAATTTGTGGTTTAGAACGCAGCTCACAACCGTTGTCACATGCCGTGCCCTCTCTCTTTCTTCCATATCTCCCGTCTATCCATAAAATAAACTTTCTGAAGAGGTTATTGTCACAATCCACATTCTCGTTCATTTTTTCCTAGACTCCTGGTTTGGTGATTCAGAGACCAAGCGGAGGTACATAGGTGTGATGATGCTGACCCTGACTCCAAGGTAAACTCTTCTGAATCGGAAAATGCGGTGGCAACGTTGTTTACATCCTGGTTGTGGCATTACTAAACTGTGCGGCCACTGAACTTTGGATATGTTATGTTGTCGTCTCATCCCTTTGCTACAGTATCATTGCTGAGTTGAAGCTGAGAGACCCTGCCTTCCCAGATGTGACACATGGCATCCTCATCCACAGGGTCATCATGGGCTCTCCGGCCAACAGGTAAGCATATTCAGGGATGCATCGAAGCGATGAATGAGGATTTACTGGTCCTTGCAGTATATTTTTCATGTACGAACATCAAGTTGGGAAAGTACAACTGGCGTACACATAAAGATAACATTTTTCAGCGGTTCTGGGTAGGATTGGTGTTCAATAGCTGGTTCCATTTTGGAACCGGCTCCGAGTTGATATAATATCCGGATTCCATAAGCTCAGAGTTAAACAAATCTCTTACTGAACTTTTTTCCCCCCAAAATATGGATCTTTGTTCTACAAGTGTTGTTTGTTGTACAACTGTTGTTCTTGACAACACTATTTGCAGTAAGGTTTTCATGATAAATGAAGTCAAGGCAGTGGACTTGCAGTGATTGGGACAGCTTGGATTGAGGCTCTTGGGAAGGGGTACTATGGTAGAAGTCAGAGGAAGTGTGACTGATATTGGTCCAAGTACTCTGGAAAAGTGTTCGAAAAGGTGGGCTCTGAAATATTTTTGAAAAATCATTGAAATTTGTTTCTAATTTCCCTTTTCATTCAGTTATATGTTTGTCTAAAGAAAGCTTACAGGTAGATTTAGGTATCTTTTGAACAATAACAACCTAATTACTACACTTCTGGCAGACGTTAGTTTTAGTGAGCCAAATCAAGACTGCTGGTTTTGATATCTTTGATTCAGAAAAATATATACATTCTAACATGGGGACATATGGATCATGAATATTTTAATCATGCATCATTGAATTTTATCACCGAAGGAACCCTCAGTAATAGACCAGCTCACAGTTCTTGGGCATTGTAGTATAGGTAGTAATACAGTAGTATAGGTATTTTGCATATCATACATGACAACGCGGCGCCAACCCACTGTACTGTAATCCCATTCTCTCAGAGCTGGTATGCTGCCAGGAGACATTGTGGTTGAGATCAACGGCACCAAGGTGAACACCTCAGAGGAGATCTACCATGCCGTCCGCAGCAACAAGGACATCACCATGTTGGTGCAGAGAGGACGGGAGTTGCTTCGACTGCAAATAACCCCAGAGTACACAGAGTGAAACTAACTGCACTTGGATTTTCATTCTAAACCAGTGTTGGTACAGGAAGACGAGGATGAGTGACTGGGGAAACCTGATAGGGAGCCAGGGGGAGGGGGGTTGTTTTAAGTTAAATAAACATAACATAAAACTGCAATTCATTAACTTATGATAGTATGTTTTAATTGTTTTTACATTGTGAGCAAGTATTTTAATAATTTGATGTGTTATTATTTTGCATGGGAAATGGCGATAACTACAAAGTTGTATTGTCAACTTTATTTTTAAGGTATTACGTGTTTTGAGTTATATTAGATGGGCAGTTTAAGAACTACAGCTGTGACTGCACTTTCGGTCGCAGAATTCAGGTTTGAGCCCCCATAATAGCAACCGCCCCCTCTGTTGATGTGTTCTGGGCACTGAATCTACTAGCTCAAAGGGTGCTTTTCTGTAAGTAACCCTGCGCTTTGCTCTACCAGTAGAGTAGGGCAAGGACAAAGACAAATCCTTCACAGATCAATTTAGTATCACAAAAAATACATGTCTAAGATAAATAAGTACAAGTAAACAAGGGTCCGAGTTATCACACTAGGTTAGAATCAGTGTTCTGTGACATACATGGACAACTTCAGAAGTCTTTTTCAGTTTCCTCTCAGCTTTTCTATATAGTTCAAAGGAAAAGCGAAAGGTTTTATACAAAGTTCTGCCTTGTAGTGTCAGAAAGGCTGAAGAAACACACTGATGTACAGATTTTTGTTATGAATGTTTGTATAGCCCAAAATACAGTGACTGTAAATTGAGTTAATTCAAATTGAAGCAATATATTTTAATAAAGCAATTTAATGTTTAATGGACATTGACAAGAAGCATGACAGACCCAACACTGCAGTATAGACCAATGATATAAAACTGACAACTGATAACTCGGCGAACAAATTTGACAACTCACAAATTCTACTAAGGTGAGATGATCATACTAGTAAAATAAATGAATTGTTACAAATTACACTCCACTTATCTAAACAGACGGTTTTGAGTATGCAAGACAATGAAAACCAAAACATCACACAGAATTGACAAACTTCCATGATTGGAAGCAAATGAAGGTGAATGAATTACTCTTGTATTTCAATTTCAGAGTAATAGTCATGGCTGTCAAGCAATACTATCTAAGTCAGAAAAATTGCCCTGGTCTATGACCAGTAACACACAGTAATGAATTAAAGTGACATGTACTGTACTACTACACAATTAAATGTATTTACCTCAAAGACTGGTAGCCATTAAATGGAGATAACATTCAAACCACCTTAGGGTTAAAGAATAGGTTGATACCTCTGAACTAAAGACATTAGTTATGTACTACAATATACGAGTAAGGAAGGAAAGACAAAACTGTTGAAATCCCATTTAAACTACTTTAAAAAGGCTTAATATATATTGCTGGTAATAGTTTTTCTTTTAAGAAAATATAAATTGTGCGACTTAAGCTTACAATACACTGCTGGCAGTTACACCAGGTTCCATGGTGACCTGCTGGAACGGGGTCATCTGTAGAGGCGCTGTGTGTGCTGTCTGAGGGACTCCCCGGTAAGAAAAAAACAAACAATACAATTAGGCGTCTCGTTACACTCGAATCCCCTGCACCAAGAACCCAAAAACGCTGCTAATGGTGTTCGTCGTGGTGGAATGCTGCAGAGCTCGTGTGGTGTGCACAGACAGCAGCCAAACTACAAGATCAAACAGATACAGAGACATAAATAAGGGACGACGAGGTTGGCGGGGACCTGTAAAGGGAAGGGGGCGAAGGAGAAACTGTAGTGTCCGGTCTAGTCCAGCAGTGAGCAGGCTAAGAGTTGCCTCAGTTGACTTGGTCCAGAGCGCGCAGCAGGTCCTCTCCTTGCAGCAAGTGCTGACGATCCTGCACGGGGGCGTTGACCTCGCAGTCGTAACGCGTGAGCTGCGGCAGACTGAAGGGGGAAGCGCTGCCTTCCGATGAGCTGCCCAGCAGACGGCTTGCCAGATCTGTACGAGAACAAATGAGATTAGAGCCGTGCGTCGATTAGAGCCGATGCGGGTTTTCACGCGATGGTCCTAGGTAACACCCTGAGACCCAGGCTGCTCACCTGAAGGTAGGAGAAGTATGGTCCTGTGGGAGAGAGTCTCGGCTGTTGCCGTCTCGGATACCTTCAGCTTTTTTTCCTGCTCGGTTGGATCCTGGAGCAATGTGCCCTGGGGGAAAAAAAACGAAGAGATTCCAGTCATTCAGCTGCAAGTGTGACAACTGATCTGCGAATCGTGGTTGGAAGTTGAGAAAGTGCTTACCAGTCCAAACACCTCCCGGATATCACCCAGTTTTCTTTTGCGCTGTGCGCTCTGGGCTGCCAGGGTCCGAAGGGAGACCTCTTTGTCCAACTGCGGGGTCCTGGAGCAGAGGGATGGTGACATTTAGATACCCGCCCCCAAAATCTTAACATCCGAACGTGCATTCGTGAGGGTGCGTTTGGGAAGCCTTACCCCTTGGAAAGCATGACGGCAGGACGAGGTGTATTTACTAGCTCGGACGGTGCTGGGGCTGGGGAAGCTGTGCGACTCCCTGAAGTGCTGAAGGGGGAGCTGGGGTAGCTGTGGACCTCCTGAGCGAGGTGCAGGGGAGAGCTCTCTAAGGATTTGACTGGTAGAGCCTCATCCGGGGACAGAGTGCGCAGCTGGAAATCGTCGTCCATGGGGATGTATGGAGCCAGCATTTCCAGATCCAAGTCGTCCATGGCCTGACGAGGAAGACGACAGCGGTGTGAGGAGTTAGCACAGGAGGAAACCTTTCCACTACATCAGATTAATGATACCCCCTACTCGGTATTAGAAGAATCTAGTAACTCCTGGAGCCGTACCTGCATGGTGAAAGGGGTCTTGGGCTCTGTGTCAATGGCAAACAGCTTCTCTACCAAGTCTAGTTTGAAATCGCAGTTCATGTCTGTCTCCATGGGGAAACAGAAGTCCAGGGAGCCGTCAGGCTGCAGGGGAGAAACAGCTCAGTCATTCTTTTCTTAATAAACACCGCTAAATTGCCCAAAACACTTCCCATCTGATTCTGTGAGACGACAATTTCTCAGCCTCTGGATTTCACCGGCCCTTACCCCTGTGTTGCTTGGAGCCAGACTATGGCTGCCCGCTGTGCTGGAGGAGGCTTGAGCATAAGGCTCAGCTTTTGCATCCACGGAAGTGCTACTGGCAGCATGAGGAGGCTCGCTCGGCGGCAGGGGGGAAAGAGGGAGGGCCAGTTTGTCACTGGTGGAGGGCAGCATCACATCATTGTAGAGAGGGACATCCTCCATCAGATGGATCTCAGAGTCTGCACAGGGGGAGGGGTAGAGGACCAAAGAAGGTTAGGATGCTTTGATCAACGCTTCACATGTTCAGCACTGTGCTTAAAAATAAGAGAATACGTGCGTGCGTGCGTGTGTGTGTGAGGGCACTGACCAGGGCAGCTAAAGTCCAGGGATATGATGGTGTCTCCAGCAGCCGGGGCCAGTAGGGTGAGGGCCTCAGGCTCTTCCTTCAGCTGGTCATACAAGCTGGCCAGGGGTCGGGCCTCGACCGTCTCAGTGAACAGCTTGATCACGTCCATCTCTGGGCTCTTCTCCTCCTTGAGCAGGTCTTCAGATGCGTCTGTCTGGCAGCTCTCCACCGCCACCGCCGCCACCACCTCCACCACCTCCACCTTCTTCTGCTCCTCCTCCTTTACTGGCTTCACATCCTCTGTTTGCTCCAGACACATGATCAGCTTCTCCTCCTGGATGCCACTGTAGCAGCAGAGGAGAGCAGGATATTACACCTCAGCATCATCTAGTGTTACCCATAACGCGAGCCGATCTCTGACAAAACAATCCAACGCGGTCATGCGTGCCAGCAACTCTTTCTCTCCACACGAAAAGCTCAGCTCCGAGTCCTATTTAAAGCCGTTGTGAAATACTTGATAAACATCTGCACACCTGTGATCGCATAACCGCCAAGTTAGATATTAATATGCTAACTGAAAATCACCACTCATATCGGTAGTTATGTTGCAACAGTTGCTTGGTGGAAGAATAACATGTATTTATTAGTATTTAATTACTATTAAAAATTAAACATACTGAACATTTGCATTCTATTTTTATTACATGCTATTACATGCTACCATAAAAGTAATAACTAAGAACGCATCTTGGCCATTCTAATAACACTGTTAAACAGCGTGCCGTTTAAGATAAATCTGTATTACTCTCTGCTGAACATAATAGCCATCGATCCAGTTCCATTGAATGTACCTGAGCACAAAGTTGACACAGACGACACACTGTGGCTGGGAATTCTTGTTGTTGTAGATGACTGTGGCCTGGGTCTCCACCCACACAAAGCCTCCTCTCTTGGCCAACATGCGGTACTGGCCTGTGCTGACCTGGCCCTTTGCAAATACTAAAGAGAAGAAATGGAAAGAAAAAATATACACAGTTCAGTTGGACTTTTGGAGAATATTCTGACAGAAACAGCACATCTGGAAGTTATTCTTCATCCCATCTACATAGGAGCAAAGTATTGTATATGATTGACGCTTGTGCTTACAGTTGTGGTGGGTCTTTGTAAGATGGTCTGAGTCCAGAGCATGGTAGTATTCGTATACAGAGCGATTCAACAGGTTCTCTGGGTCATAACCCATCAGCTCAGTGATCCTGGAAAAACAAACAAAAGACTTTAATTGACAAGTTAAGAGGGTATAGAGGTGAAGTTCATGCTGTATCTACACTGAACACTAGGTGGCTCTGCAACACTATGGCAGTCATGGCTTTGTTGTTATGCATTCATGTGAAAATGACCAGCGCTACACACACACACAATGTAAGAAGCTTGTTGGGGCCTGATCCTTGTGTAAGCGTCTTACTGTATGTATAGTATATTCGCTCTGAGCGGGCAAAACGGACCTCTCGTCACAATAGGTGAACTTCATGTCCAGCGTGTGGCGGCTGAGGAAGGTCTTGGTGTCCAGGGGGACTTCAATGTTGGAGGGGTGCGGGATGGGGTCACAGATCAGCACCAGGTAGGGCGTAGGGGGCTCCTTTTGCTCACAGGGGGTCTGCTCTGTGGGGCTCTCATAGACGCGCACGTGGCCTGTGCAGTGGAGCACCTGGGAAGCGAGAACAGGAGTGGGCAGAGCTGTATTATTGTGGCTCACTACTACCAAAGATTAGTTGTCTTCTAATACAACAGGATGCAGTTATCAGAGGGGAAGGTTCTTCAACACACTGATCAATGAATAAATCATGGACATGGACTGATCAAATCTTGTACATAAGAAACAAAAGGAATCAGTTAATTAGTTTGTGAAGATGAGATAAAAAAACAACTCAAAATGAAAGAACAAGAAAATGGTAGAAAAAGAACGAAAACAGTTGGTCCACCACTTAAATCAGGGATGTGATTGAGAACAGACAAAAAAAAAAAGCCTGAAATAAAGGGATGGTATAAACACTGATTAAAGATCAATGGGAGGTGTGTGTTTCTGTTAGAAATCGCATCCCGTTTGGTTGTGATTTATTACCCAAAACCCTGGTTTGGTTGTTCAGACAGCAGCACAAAGGCCTACCTTCCAAGTAGCCGACTTGACATTGACAGTGCGCCCCCTGCTGGTGAGAGTACATTTCATTCGAAGGAAAAAGCTCCGCTCTGTGTTTAGTTCCTTGGCCTTCTTGGAGCCTGAAATGACAGGAGCAGGAAGAAAGGGGAGATTTCAAAATTGGCATAACAGCATCAAACAGGTTCTTCCTGTTTGCTCATTTTATGTAAATGGTTACTGTCCTCCGTTTCAGCCAGTTTGTTGGTTGGTGTAAAAACAGGAAATATGCCAGCAATGCTGAGTGAAAGGCCACAGGAGTACACACCAGCCAACTGTAATCGTTGTGACCTGGAGGACTGGAGGGGGCCAACGATAACTTGTTCTGGCAGCTTACTAGTCTGAATTTGCAAGCTCAGAGCAAATCAGACCCACACCCTGTTTGACGCAGGCCTGAGTGCTTGTGTATGCTTGTCTGTCTCCATTAGAGGTTTCAAGGTGGAACAGTGCTAGTTTTGTTGTCCCTCACCTGTTCTGTGAACCAGCAGCTCTCTGAGCTCCTCCTGGTCACAGGGGTGTGTGTAGTCAAACACACTGTGTCCAGTCAGGTCAAACTGCAGTAGACAAAGAAGAGAGAGGACAAGACATAAGTAAATATATACAGCAATCTTGTTTCCATCCTCTTAATTCAGCCTCCATCCCCAAAGTCACCCTCATAAACACTGGTCATTGCGACCTACGTTTTCCATGTTATTAATATTTTGTTCACCTCAAAGTCTTCCCTTCTAACCTCAACACCCGCCGACACACCCTTCCCTATAAACATCAGGATAAAGCAAACCTACCTGTGCCAGCCCCAGGCACTTGCTGACATTCTCTGAGAGATAGATCATATCGCCGTCCTCAGATAACACCATTAGGAAGCCTTCCAGAGCCTTCAGGTAGGAGCTGTTGAGCTGGGCATCCAACTCTGTCTCCTCTTCGTCTACCGCCTCAGCTGAAGGAAAGGAAAGGAAAGGAGAGAAAAGGAGAGGAGAGGAGAGGATAAAGGAAGGCAGCAAACATGGGAGGGAGGTTAGAAGGAGAAAAAAAAAGGTTTTAAACGGGATTAAATAAATCAGGAGCATTAGAATGTGAATTCATTGCGTTGGTTCAAAGAACATGCTTGCATGGGCACGGCACTGCGACACAGAAAATAGAGTGCCCATGGGCAGGGATGACTGCAAAGAGATCTATATGCACATGCCTGCAAGTTATATAGATCTCCCAGAGCACGCAGACACACACTTTGCAACTGTCTTCCTCAATCAGCACTCACCATCTTTGTCCTTCATTCTCTCTCTTTAGCGTCTCGCTAAAGGACAAACGCAATAACCTTTAACTCCTCTAACTTTTTTACTTTAACGCTTTTATTGAAATGCTTTCCTCAATTCAATAAAAACATTGCTAAATAAAGCTACACTGAATGATTACACAAGTGCCTAAATCCCAAGAGATCTACTGACTGGAACAAGCTAGAGTACTATCTTTGTCGCCGGGCAGATACTGACCAGTGTTGAGCAGCTTCCTCATACGCAGGTAGCTGATGGCAAGCCTCATGATGGAGGCCTTGTCCAGGTTGGAGGTGACGCTGTGGGGCAGGGGCAGCTGCTGGGCCAGCTCGTAGAACACCTCCGACTCCTTCCCGCGCCGGCATCGCGCCGCATCCCGAGACTTCTCCTTTCTCCGCTCCGAGCTCACCCTGCGGGAGACAGGTGGTGGGTCAGCCACAGCCTGGCCGCGGGCTGGTTCTGACCCGAGCGCACACACCGCCGCCAAGGCTGACATCCTTCCTTCCTGACTGTGTCTGATCTACGGCTCCGCCACTAGCCTCTCACTGGGGAGGGCTGCAGTGGCCGGGGTCTGCAACGACCTCGCTCACAGTCAAGCCTCCATCTCATCCCCTTCCACCCCTCCCACCCAATCAAACTAATTTACATACACAGGCTCCATCGACTGTCTTATTGGCTGCTGACCAAAAGAACCACAGTAAACGCCATTGGCGTGATTGGCTGGGAGAGGGGAGTCAGCCTTATGGATTCTCCAGTCTGCCTTTATGGTACGCAGCCAAGCTAAAGCATGACACCAATCATTATGACATTCACGATCTTGGCTCAACAGATTCTCTCCTCCTATTGAGGAGAGAATGGTGGTACTCACGCCAACACAGGTAGGCAGACAAACACACTGTGTAGCCGACATCTACCACTATCAGAACAAGAGGCCATAACCTTCCTCGTTTTCGTTAGTTATTGGTCAGACCTCTGTATTCGTACCCATGATTATGATGTGCTTACACTTGTGCAAATAAGGTTTATTGCTCTGTAATTTAAAGCTGCTATGTGCGCTATTCTAGTGAAAGGGAATTACAACAAGCCGTTAGAGTTCAAAACAAGCTAGACTTTTCTCCTCCCCTAGAGTTGCCCCAGGTATGCGTTTGTTGAAGACACAGTGGTTAGGACTAGTTTGTGTACCCCTTAGGCTCTTCAACATCTTGCATACTGGATTTTCTGCCTAGGATCTACACAAACCAGTTTTCTATGAAAGTGAAAAAAACCCACCCATCTTGGGTGACAATAGAATCAATTTCTACAAAACTGCCACCTAATTTATATTTGTATTGCTCAGAAAGCAAAAAATAGGAACATGCTAGGAACCCATTTTTGAAAAACACCATTGCTGTCTGGCATGAGGTCCATTCATATTTAGGTGAGGTACCTACTCTCGAGACTACTGCCTCGTTCTTCTCCAATATGGGGAAATGAGAAGTTTACACCATGGAACTCTAATGCTGGCTTCAGAATGTGGATAATTGCCTTGTGTGCCAGACTTTTTGTACTCTCGTAAAGACAGATCCCAAAACACTTTTGGTGTGGTGTCGTTTAAATTCTCAGGCAGTACACAAAACAAAAGCTTCTGTGATTTTGATCCCACCCTCAGTGAGGACAATGCAAAACAAAGTGATTATGTCTAATAATAGTGTCATTGCAAATGGTGACAAACCTCGATCTTCCATCAACCCTCTGGATTTAAGACTACTGATTTAAATATGAATTGACATTCTAATCATTCCAGCTCTGTGGAAATTACTATTAAAGATTGTTGATTTGAGTAGGAATAGTGATTCTAAGTTTACAATGACCCTGATGAAGACTTGGAGTCAATACGTGTTGATCTGCTGGGTTACCTATATGCTTGAAGAATAAATGTAATATTATTTCACCTGAAGAATGAGTGCCTTCATTTTTTCCATGGTTGTCTGCACCATTTAAGGACAAAATATCAAGAAAGACTTCCTGGATCTTGTTTCCAGTGATTCTAAGTATTCTGGTTCTGTACCAAGCACCTTTTGAGGACGTGGCCATTGGCTTCCCTTTGTTATTGTTATTTTTACTATCCATTCCTTGACTTAATGTTGCATGTGTGAAGTCATATCGTTTCAGTAAAATGCAGCCCACAAGTGCTGGCTCCAGATTTTACAGCCAGCTCTACAAGGATTGCCTGTTAGTTTCAATTCTGAAACAACAAGTGTTGTTAGAATGTGTGTATTATTATCTGTACTAGTGAAACCTCTGGTATGTTCCTTTGTAATGCTATGTATGCATTCCAGTGGTGTAATGTCTGTGACAAATCTATCAAATTTAAGGCCTTATTGTGCCTTGTGGGACCAACATTTGTTTCATCATTATTAAGTACTTCTGGACCATGTTTCATATTTCAAAGTTTATTAAACAAAAAAGGACAAATAATCAATAGTTGCCAATAAATCAAAAATAATTCACACACTTACAGTATATAGCTACCACAGCAGTGCACAGGCACTCGAGTACAAATGTTAAGTGCAGGGAGGAGGCACATACTCAAAATGCTAGTTAGTGCAACTGCCTGTACAAAAATGAGTCCTGTTTGGCTGTAGTGCATGTTACTTTATGGTAAAAAAAACAACAAACGCATTGTGATGGTGGATCTTGGTGAAAGTGTTCGGAAGAGCCTTCCTGCACCGATGCTGAAAGGAGACTAGAGAAACCCGATTCATGAAACCCAGTTGTCTCTCCTGCATGGCCATGAATTGAGTCATGAGGCTACTCTGCAGTTGCCTCCTATGCCCCATATATCGCTCCAGGTGTGCCCCCTCTTGTGCTTGCATGGCTGCATCCATCTCTCAGAACACAACAGTGGCCTGTTCCAGCTTGGTCCTCCTTTTTCTCTATGGAACAGTGCAGCCTAAAAGCAAAGAAACAAAAATCACACATTAGGATGCTGTAGGATTGAAACTATCAACATAGCGTTCTGTCACTATACCTGAACAAGGATGGTTGGTAGATTGTAGGCAATAAGGTGTGCTGTCAGGTTTAAGTTTCTTTGTATTGTACATATGTAATGTAAACAATGACCTGACCCTGCACATGTAAACAGTGAAACAGTGACTTTCCAGCTTTCCAAAGTTTTGCAAGGACCCAACTTTCCTCTGAGAACAGTTTGTCTATTCAGTTCTGGATTTATTTATTTTCTACTAGGCGTATAGATGTCCCTCCCAAAACAGAAGCGCTAGAATCGCAAAACACAAACTTACCACTTGACCGCAAAGGCTGTGACGAGTTTGTCTGGTCCTCACTTTCAACACCAGAAGACTGCTCAGAGTTTTCTCCGTCTGATGAAACGTCACCATCAGTTTCATCCCCTTCCAATTTACTGCAGATCGATGTTGAGTGTGTGGGAGTTCTAGGAGTCCTGGGACCTTTTGCCATGCTTGTCGACAATCTTATGGGGTTAACCAAAACTGAATTTTCAAAAATGTTGTTGCATTGTTCATAGAATGTTGTCGTAGTGAACTTTGGTGTACTGCTTTGTGAGCGCCTTTAAGGCACTTTTTCACTGCATAGTACCGGCTCAACTCACTTTTGATACCAGGTACTTCGTTTTTCACTGCAGACAGTACTGCCCCCCACCGTAGCTGGTCGTCACAGCAACGCATATACTAGAGACAAAGTGGGTAAAATTGGTTGTTGTCTTCTGTCAGTCAATCTAACTGCTGCTGAGTTTAAACCATAATCCTTCTCACAACCACTAACTCATGACCTTAAATGCACTCTAGATGACTTTGGAAGCATATCACAACAAATTTAAAAGCTCTTGATTCTGAAATATAAACCTAATTGAAATTGAGCAGTTATGCTTTTACAGCAACACAATTAACCAAGGCTGTTTTGTTATTTGAATCCCTCTATAATAGGAAAATGGATCAGCTAACTAAATTTAGCTTACTCTCCAGATCTAATCACCTGACTGGCTTGCAAACCATTTTTTGCCCCAATAGCATAGGGTACGTTTTGTTTTTAGACCAAATCATTCCTTTGTCAACAGGAATGAGCACAAAAAAAAGGACTTAAAACACTCAAGTTTTCCAGTTAGCATTCCTCCACTATTCCCAATGAGCTGTGATTAATCACAGCTGTCAAGTGTGCAGTTTACACTTTCTATTTTCTTTCACCACTCCGTGTGACTCCTGTATGAACACGTATAGAAGAAACAATAGCACTGTCTAAGTTGGAACCTAGAACATAAAACTCTAGTAGTGACTAGCCAAGATGTCAATGATAAGCTGGCATTTCACCAGTCCAAATGTCGGTTAGAAGTGGATAAACCAACTGATGACAGAGAGGCAGTTCCATCCCGTAGTGCAAACACACAAGTCTTTCACTAACCAAAAAACAGATTATCATATGTAATTTGGAAATGTTTTGGTATGTGGAGGTTGGCATATTTTGGCTACAAACCAGAGGATATTAAAGTACAGATACTGCGCATACTTTGCCTTAGAATTACTTACTTAGCTCCACCTCATATGACAAATTTATTTAATCAAGAATGTGACTGATGGAATGCCAGCTAATCACTAATTGAGTTGCTGTAGCATCCCATCCTCATCCTCACTACACAAGCATGTAGTAAAGCATAATTATCAGCGAGTGACGGTCATGGACTTTTTTGCTGCCAATTGATCTTCACCCAGGTAATCGAATCGATCGGCACAATCGTCTCATCTTGGGGGGGTTCATTCAAGAAAAGGCAGCATAATTATTCTTAGCAGTATTACATAGTCTACTGCAAAAGGGAGATTCAAAACAATGCTTGCTTTGCAATGTTGCCCAACCCCCTCCCAGATTATCGGAGGAGCACGGTAAACTTCAAAGACAGCGGACTTCGGAGACAGCACGCGATTTAAAGATTGTTGCAGGGAGAGTGTTTAAGCATACATTAAATTATTTATGTATATTTATAGGAAAGGTAGGTTATTTTATATTTTTTATATTTTGGCAACATTATGAAAAAGTATACATTTTAGAAAAACATTAACAAATTACATATTTTTTTTGTGTGTGTGTCGATGACCATCAATCGCACAATTATGAAATAACCAGCCCGGCTCTTATTGTGCAGCCCTATTCTGGCTTTGTGGAAAACAGGGAATTCTCAGAAATGTTGCACGCACAGAGAGCACCTGACAGCAGACTAATGACAATTCAGACTATGAACAACTACAGGCAGAAGTGTAGACATCTGTCCACTTGTTTTCACATTTCTCAATACCGATAAATAACTGGCTGTGCAGTGTGCAGGGGCTTAGTGGGGGGGTGGATGTTTACACTATCTTCTGTCAGACAAACGGGACCACACCGAGGCCCAGCCAGCAACTCTGGGCTCTGTGAAAGCTGATCACAG
>OMKK01083351.1:0-18927 GCA_900302305.1 Polymixia japonica | reverse complement strand
TAAATATATGTTATTTATATTTTTATTTAATTTTTGTAAATTTTTTAAAAATTTGCTAATCGCATTGTTTCAAATCGCAATTTCAATCGTTCAGCCCTAATTGCCAGGTAATTTGTATGTTTTTCTTAACTTGATCGCAAAACACCTTGGAACTTATTTGTCTCCTCTTTTATGATTTCTTTATGGGTCACTGGCAAATCACACATTTCTTCATAGCAAGCTCTGGCTAACAGGATATAAACAATGCTAGCGCTTCATGTGCTTCTGTCCCACAACTGCTTTTTCCTTAAGTAAAATTTGCATCTATGCAGAGTTGCAAAAAGCAGACTTGCAGTCTTGAATCTGCATATTCCCCCACCCCTACTGTTATGGGAGGAAACCTTAAGTAAGGATAAGATTGTGGGTGATTAAAAATCACATGATCTCATAACTATGTACAGTTGAAATGAAATACGGTGTTGTTAATATTTGAAAGTGTTGTTCTAGTTTGGACAGCGAGCTGGAGAGTTTGAGGGAAGCACTCCTGAAAGCCAAAATAGAGATCACCTCTCCCAAGACCACCTCCAAATCCCCGGGTATGAAAATGTTTCTCATGAACATATTTATTCATCAGTGGTTGTATTCAACTAAATATGCACAATGTACCTGTGTGGTTACTTAGTTGTTGGTTCTCTCTCCAGCTGTCAAGATGTCACCAGTAAAACAGTCGCAGCTTCGTAACTTCCTCTCAAAGGGGCAAATGCCTCCGGTCCGCTCCACTGCACCAGGTACACCTATCCACGTCCAACTCATTTATTAAAGATTATTCTATGTTTTGGCAATTAAAAAGAAAAAAACAAATCTGCTCAGTGGTGAGTGCATATGAAGTGCATTGAAGCAGAGCAAACCACAACTGCTGCAGGAGTAGGACAGGCAGATTTCAAGTTGATGGTTGGAAAGGGCAAAGCTGTCGAGTTTAACTCGAGGATGGTTGTTTGAATTTCTTCTTTCTGTTATTAACATTAAGAGGTGGTTCACTTGTTGGTGAACAAAATCACCAGAGGACATGATTACTTTCCCTCCCTCCTATAAAGCTGGATAATTCCTTTTACTGGAAGTCTATTCATTTGTAGTGTAGAGACATAACCATAGGTTGTACCATTTGTGCTCAATCCAGTCCACCTTGTTAGTAACGTTCCTCCAGGCCATGTACTGGGGTTGGGGCCCAGGTGTTGTACCACCTGTTCCAGGCTGATTCTGTTGAACCTTGTAGAAGCCTGCCCATAGGGATGTCTCTAAACTATAAAGTCTGGTATCAGGGAAGCCATGTGATTCCCACACCCGCCAATATTAGCAGATGGCCTGTGAGTTTTGCAGTAAAAGTCCCATTGACCTAAAATAGAATCACATGTTATTTTGTTCAGATTTAACATCTTATCTTGTGTATCTTAACCTCATTCGGCATTTGAGAACTTATTTGGCGTATGACTTTAATTTCCAAATGGCAATCAAATTGGTACTGAAATGATTAAGATGATGGTGGAATTCAACTAAATATGACTGTGCCAACCAGCCACAATCCAGCTGTTCCACAAAGTATCAGCTATCCAAGTGTCCTGCATCTTCTCTCTTCAAGCCAACCTTTGTCGCTCGGCCTTCCTGTCTCCCAAATACTACGAGGACTTGGATGACGTGAGCTCCACCTCCTCCCTGTCCCAGTCCCTGGAGCCCCACCCAGCCCACCTGGAACTGGAAGAAGAGGAGGAGCTGGAACCAGAGCCCCTCCCGTTGCCTGTCATGCCTCCAGTGGCATCCATCCCCCGCCACCCCACTGTGGTGAGGACCCCGTCCATCCAGCCTGGCTTTGGGGCCATCCAGTCCACCCCCTTTACCAAGGTTCCCCCAGGACTTGGCCTGGGGTTGGGACTCAGCCCCATCGCCTGCCCAGGTACGTAGAGCATGCTGACTGCAGTGGCATATACTTCACAGAATTGCATTCAGTATGAATTGTTTGGCATTCACAGCAAGCAAGTGTCATGGCTACCTTTCATCCCCATCCATGCCATATTTATCAAAGTTTACCTTTGTGACAGTGTTAATTGAGACCTGCTAACCTTTCCTGTAATGTTTCTCACTGTGTTGATGTTACAGTTCCGACCAATAAGATCAACCTCGGAGGGGCCGAGAGCACAGCACTTGCCACAAAGACAGTAAAGCACGGTGCCCCACCTACAGAAAAGGCTATTCCTGTCACCATCCCTGCCCAGCAGGCTGCAGCCACTGCTGCTCTCCGTAGGCACATGGCCAATCAGAAGCCAGGTAGGAACATAGGAATAGGAACATAAACCAATCAGTATTCTTTGAGGGCAAATCAAAGCATTAATTAGCTTTGTGCATCACAGTGATGTAGAGGTATACACTTTTTTTTAAATTGTATTGTATTGTGAATTTCATTTGCATATCAATGGTCGTTGCTCCACTGAAAGTCACCAGGGGGAGACAGAGACTTTCAGATGATGTTGAATTGACAGCTTTGTGTCTCAGCTCAGTGCCTGATCATATTTGACAATCACTGACTGTGTTTGCATATAATTCAAGACCGAATTTAAACATCATGCAATCCTTTCATTTTTTTGTGTTTATGTGCATGCCTGTGTTTCAGCAGCAGTCAGTGCCTCCCTGACAGAGTCCACTCTGAAGAACGTTCCTCAGGTAGTCAATGTTCAGGAGCTCAAGGACAAGGGGCCTCCCATGCCTGTTTCCACTGTCATTAGGTAAGGCTCCATCTTCATAAACGGAGTGACACTTAAAACTGAGTGATAGTTTTGTTTTTTGTTTTTTGAGTTAAGCATGAGGGTAACCTAGCGATGCAAGAGGACGTGAAATCACCAAATACATCATCTTCATTTGTTTTCAATAGGAAATTAAGATATTTTACTCCATCAATACTGGGCTTACTTATTGAGGTATAATTTGACTTTGTACAGCTACAAAATACCCACATTTATTTAAAAATGTAATGTATGTATATCCAAGAGCAGTGATGCCACAGGGTTGTCTTTTAGCTTTGCAAGGCACATTGACAATAGCTTGCTGAAGCAGAAAGGATTAGACCACAAATAAAGCCATTGGCAACAGCAGTGAGTAATCACACTTTACATAATGTATACTAGTATGTGGGTTTGTCATCTAGTCAAACTGGTTTATGGTAAAACAGTGGGGGGGAAATGGTAATAGTTTAGTCTCGATGTGAGTAAAGAACCACGTGTGCTCAAGTCACCAAGTTACTACATCATCGCATGTGTCCATAGGCTGTATATCTTTGTTGTGAGTTTGTGTGTGCACATTTTCTCTCTGTGTCGTGTGCACAAAGCCTTCCAGTGTTTAATTTCTTACATGAAAGGCCGGCGAGATCTCTTGTGCTTTGGTCCCATCACAGCTGGTATATCCCAGTTATCTAATTCAGCGCTGTGCTCTAGCCTCCAGCAACAGACTGAGAGCCCGTCCACGACCGGGCGTGTCTTTCTGTACCTGTCTGTCATATCTGACATTTAACTCCGCTACGTTCCCCCTCGTCCTCTCCCACTCAGCTACAATTATAACTGAGTGCATTGGCAAATGTTACAGGACCTGAGAGTATCTTGACCAGTGATCAGAGTCAAGAAGATGGATTATGTGTTTGAGGTTTTTTTTTTTTTTTTCTTCGAAGCTTCGTTGGAAATTTCATAATAATATATCAGAAATCACTTTTTTAAGGTCCTTCAAAACAATACTAAGATACCTTTTTTTTTTTTTATTATCAGCGGTGACATTAAAATGTTTCCACACGGCTGACTTTTTGGACATCTCGCTGTAACTTCACCTCAGGCTTTGGGCAACAATGTAGAGCATGTGGAGACGAGTCACGTGGAAGGCTGAACAGCGCTGGCAGTGCATCCCCTTTATAGGTTATACATTGTATAAACTGCCAGGCTATTCAAAGCTCAATCAGTATAGAAAAACACATATATTGACAAACATCCAGTAAATAACTAATTACTATTTATTTACCGTTTTTAGGGGGGTGAAATTAACTATGTGAATGTAAGATCTGAATCCCAATCCAACAAACGAAGCTTCAGAGCTCCGAAGCATTTGGCTCAGCCCTAGTTTGAAGCATATCTGTGTATGCACTGTAAGGTTAAGGACGCTGACAATGATTTTGGATCCATAAAAAGAAATGCAGTGGCACTCAAGAACCGTTGGTCTACCAAAACAATTCAATAAGCATGTAACACGATGCATAAATGTTTTGGTTTTCTACATAAGCAAGGCACGGCCCCCAAGGCCAAAGCATGCATAAGGTATCATCTATCTTTGTATGTTATTTTATTTTATGTATTCACCTTTCATATCATAGGTTAATGCACTTTTAACAAATATTAAAGTCCCACTCCAGTTGTTATTTCTTCTGGGGGTTTTTCTTTTTGAAAAAATGTTGTTTGAGCCATGCACTGCACCGTGCGCCAGCGGTACCCTTTCACACACAGTTTGTATTCCGCTTTGTTTTCTGTGCCATTGAAGTTGAATTGAAAGACTCTGCTCTCCAGTGCAGAGCAGTTGTGTCGGGCATAGCGTTGCCGTGGGCTAAAACAAAATAATTGAACGCTGCTCTATTTTTTTCATTGTCCTGAGTGGCAGGCCAATCAGAGCTCTCCATACCTCTACGCGATGATCCGGTCAGATGTGGGCGGGCTCAAGCAAACAAACAAGAATGAAGGAATCATTAAATTTGTCAGTGGTGATTGTTTTTTTTGTTTTTTCGTCTATATGTAGTGCTTGCTTTTGTTGATGGGTTAAATTTTCAGAAGGTGAGATGCTATTCCATCCTCTACTCTAGCCACGTCACAGCATGAAACAACATGTGCTATGTCACGCGTGAAATCATTTTTTGCTCTGCTTAGAAAATTGAATTTTCTGCCTAGAAATGTACTCAGCGTAATGTAAATAGTGTAAAAGGATATTTTCAGACTAGAACCTATTGTGGAGCCCCAGGATACATGTATCGGATCAAAAAACATAATTTAGTCTTTCCTATAGAATAACAGTATAGGCTAAGTTACTGGAAACATTTGAAAGTTTCCTGTTCTTTGGAATATATATTTTTCCTACCATATCCATTTGACATATAAAGACTAGTTTTACAGCTGGAGTTGTTGACTCTAGTTCTGACCTGGCAAGTTATAAAATCAGATGGAATTACCAGTTACCATTTCCAATATTCATCAGGATTCCTCACTTCTATTATGCAATTACATTTAAGTTTTCGAGGTTATTTCTCTCTGGACACATTCACTCTTCCAAAATAATGAATATTCATGAGCCGTCTGGTGTATGTAGGTGGGCACATGGATCACCTCAGAGTTGTGTGTGTATATGAGTTGTGTGTGTATATGTGCATATGTGTTTGTGGACCTTATTTGTTTTTATAAAAAAGGGCTTAAACCAGCTGTCCATGCCATTTGTTGGCGCCAACGGTGAGAGAAGTGGCACCTGGTTGGGTTGGGTAGATGTTGGTAGTTGTCAACAGGTACAAACCTGTGTCTCGGCGCCAGGGATAATTAGTGAGAAGATCCCCGTGTTCCCAGCGTCACAGCTGGCAAAGACCCAACTTTTGTGTATCATCAGCGACTTCCTCTGAAAACTGATCTTCCTAGATGCCTCTAGGAACGTGTAGAGTCGAGACATTATTGGAAAGATCCTTGGATCTTTACAGTTATTCTATTAAGCTTGAGGAACTGTTTTTCTTCTGGGGGCCTGCTTTCCAAAGTGAGCGCTACACTTCAAGCTGGTGTGTCTTCAGACTATGTTGGTGTCAACCCCAGTGTTCATTTTTCAAAATAAGATTTCTGTCAGGGTAGATTAAAGTAAGATAGAGGCGAGTCATGCACCTTCCCATACAGTCCCACTCTACTTAGCAGGGACTCCTAGCCATTTCCCAATCGTTCCCTCTAACCTCTGAACCTTCATTATTTGTATCTCAACCATGATCAGTGGCCTCATCAGTCCGAGCTGTAGACAAAACTATTGCTTGCCTAGTATCATTGACCTCTCTATGCACTAAACCTAATTGTATCACATCCTTATAAACCCATCCATGCACTCTTTGTCTGTAAGCTTTGTGTTGTGTGACAGTCAAATTGCTCTTTCTGTCTTGCCCCTTCAGCACATCTCATTACTCGCACCGTGACTTTAATGTGTAAGTTGCAACTAAGAAGTATGCAAAAATCGAATCAGCCAAAGGTGGGCTAACAACAAGACCAGCAAATAGGCACATAGTTGACAAAACAGGCCAACCAGCTTCGCAACTGCTATAGTTTCATCATGCTGGAAACACTGAACACCATTGACAAAAATTTGGTCATCCAGCTTAGTTCTGTTCAGTCTGAGTTTGTTCAAGTATAAACTGTTGACATGGTAATATGCATGGAGAATTATAGCTCTGTTACACTTCAGCAGTATTGCCTCTATATCTTCAAAGCAGTGTTACAGTTGTGTACCAGCAACCTATACTGCATTGGGACAAAGTATAGATTATCATTGGACCAGCCAGATACCAAACGCCAGTTTGACCTTATCTCTTGACAGGGAGCCAATATCGGCACAATGCTGGTGGCCAGCAGATTCGGGCAGATTGACTCTTTAGTGTTTCACCACCCACATGCATGCGTCAGTTTCTATTCTCCTCTTCTTTTAACTTCTTGAAAGACGGAGACCGGCAAACAGCACGCAACACAATGTCCAATGGTAGATTATGTCTTATTTCACAGAGTCTGTCATATTCTGCTGTGTAGAACACATCAAAGCTTAACAGCATAAGATCACATTTCCTGCCTTATTAAATTTTCCCTAAATTAATCCATTAGGTCTTTTTATTTAATGGATGGCCTTTTAATTTCAGGCCTCACTGGCTGTGTGATGGCTGTAGTGGGCTGTGTTCTCAGCAAGGCTTTGCGAAGGGAGGTTGCTGTAGTCTCTGGAGCGTGGGATGAGTTGTTAAGGGCTTCCGTTAAGAGATGCTAAAGCCAAAATTTCAAAGTGACCATCTTGACCAATATAGGCCTATGACCAAATTCAGAATGTCATTGAGTACATGCAGATAGGCATGTGACTACATGTAAACGGCTTTCGCATAAAGACCCAAAAGTATCTGTTATGCTCTTCTATAGCCTATGTTTTTCACTTCATTATGCATTTGTTCAGTAATCAACATGATGGCACATTTTAGAACTAGTCTGCATTAAGATGAAGAAATCTTCCAATGTAGGTCTACCTATGTGCAGCTCTGCCAATCAAATAGACTGCCCTCAACCTGTATTGAGTAGTGGTTTTCAGTGGAAGTTCTACATAATCAGAGGAGTACGAAATATTAGAGAGAAATGTTGTAATTGTACAGTGTGGGAAATTAACATCGGCCTCATGCTGTTAAATATTATTGGTGGTTGCAAGTGTTTTTGAGATTTATTAGGAAAAGTATTACAGCTTGGGTAGGCAATTTTGGAGAAACCAGCAAGAATAAGATATATTTTGAAAGTATCCAACTGAAAAAATCCCAGCCCCTCCCAGTCTCCCTCCAAAGCCACTCCCCCAAAACACATTGAATGTGCACTGCCTGACTACTACTAATCCACTAGAGAGAGGAGGGCAGAGGAGCACAGCGCATCATTGACAGGCAGGTAGGCCATCCAGTCATTTCATGCGGGCCAAATGACATGATTGGATGGGCTTATTACAGGCTTGCGACAGCCACAGATAATGTCATTTTTCTTTTTATTGTCAGAGCATTTGATTTATTGATTGCTGTCAGGATGTAAAGACAATTTCTACAAATATGACAAAAATGCTTCCAAAATAAATTGCCTGCCCTAGCTTTAATAGCCCATTTCAATGATAATAAATAATTTCCAATAACCCCTTTCTGCTGGCAAAATTTCACTGACAAATTTATTGGGAAATTCCTGCCACTGTGATAATAACATTTCACATCCTGGAAGAGAGTGCATGTCTGTCTGCGTGTGTGTGTTAGAGAGTGAATGAATAGCAGTGTGCATTGCCTGTCTGAGTTAGCAGGATCAGGGTCAGGCCAATGCAACTTTAATGGGCCGAGCTAAATTATTTATTGGGTGGGAGGCTGACCTCACCACGTAAGTTAACAATGTGCAGGAGTGGTCAATACAGCACAGGTGAGAAAACTTAATAGATACTTAAGATACAGTATAACACCTGTAAGTGAAGGTTTTTAATTAAAATATTGATTTGAAATTTAAGCATACACCTAACATCTTAAAGACATTCACAATATGGTTGGGTGGTATGTTACATTTTATGTTTTCCATATTATGGGCAGTAACTTGTATATTATATTCACCATATATTAAAAAAATCTTGTCACTATGAAGGCCATGTAAATAATATTTGTATTGATATATATGAGTAAATATACAGTAACATGATGCAGATTTTGTATCACACAAATATATCTTAAAAATTAATATTTATTGTGTTAAACATTTAAGATTATTTAAGATTAATATCATAACATAAATATGTTTTTCCTGCATTAGAAAATGCCACTTTGGTGCAACAGAGCTATCCAATCAGCAGAGGGTGTATGTTAATGACACAACTGGCTACAAGTGAAGCAAAAGCAGATCTCTCCTCATTGGTTGGGAAGGTGGGACTTCCCACTGCCTTATGCGTTTGACTAAAAACATCAGCAGTAACTACAAGAGGAAACCAAAGGTGTCTGTGCCATTCAAGCCAGTGGAAGCAGTTTACAGCTGCTATGTGCAATTACTTTTTTTTTTAAATAACAAAAACTGCTAAAATTTAAATTAGATCTTCACAACAAGTGCCTCTTCAGCTCCCAGTGTGTTGATGTTCCCTTTTTTCTAAAATATATTTACAATCCCCGGACTGTGTCTAAACCCTGTAGTGAGTAAGTTTTTTTTTTTTTTGATGGACAGGGGAGAGGAGGGGAGAAGTCGAGCTTGATTGGAACTGTAATGGCATGTTGATGTAATTCCCCTTCGCTATCTGTAGAGTCAGAATATCGCACATCACATATTCAACGGGTTGATTTTCCAGCCATTTAATTCTTAAACCAACCAATTGACTTCCTAGCTGAAAAGCAGAAGAAAAGTTCTGTTCAAACCATGAACACTGACGAATAGTGCTAATATGACCTTTTGCCAGTTTAGCACTTGAATGCCACTTGGATATCTCTACCATCAACCTAAAGCTACAGCCTGAGAGTAGAATTTATTATAATCTCTAAAATTTTTCTTCTGTTTTATTGCATGTTATGAAGGCTTTGTCATGCTTTATTGCTTTGTTTTGGGCATATTTTCTTTATATCTTTCTTATCAGATTTTTTTTAGACCATAACCTTTCATTAATTGTTTTTAGATAATCCAAATAACCCAGTAGTAAAATAATTAAAGGGAAATCGAGTTAATAACTGATAGTCTGCTAGTCAATTTATTTAGTATCTGTGGATGTTACAGTTCCGTGACAATGAAAAAATTATATTACAACTTATTTTGATAAGGGAAATCCAACAAAAATAAGAAAAGAGGAAGCTGTGGAGGAGAAGTGATGTTACCCATTAGAACTGGGCTATTAGCAACAACAGCACTAACACAAGTATTATTGGCCAACGGGGAATGTTCGAGTTGGCATCTACAAATACCGTCCCTCACGACAAGGGCACCACCAAAGACCGATTTCACCCCAGGAAAAACGCAGACGGGTGTAACTTCATCCGTTTTCTACATCAGACATTGTGAGGAGATGAGTCCATCATGATAGGAGTGTTTTGTGTGTCTTGGCATAGGTTTGTCAGGCCAGGGACTTCATATAATCTGCTTCCGGCCTGTATAAGCCTGGCAAAGGCCAACAATCTCCCTTGCCCCTGTGGCACTTTTGACTCGGCCTCCCTGGTCTTTCTCTGTTGCCTTAGCATAACATCGTTTCCATATACAGTACATACTTCAGCCTTATCCTCCCAGTGCCCTTCCCCAGACTCTGGTCTCGCTCTTGTGGATAGAATTCTCTTATTTATCAATTCAGTTGATGGGGCCTCTATCCATCACCTCCCTTTACCTGCCTGTGTTCTCTGTTTTCACACATTGCCTTCTCCGCCTCCCTCCCTCACTGTTGAGCTCGGTCCTCCTTTCTGCTTCCTTCATTCACTCCATTATTCACACACCATTTCTCCTTCCCTCCCCCTTGCTCTCTATTCCACACTTTATGCCTGGCTGGGCTGTGCTCCACTTTTGTGGTTGATATTTGTGCAGGACATACACCCCGCGGTCATTTTCCAAATTAGCCTTGCCCACAATAATGGGGAAACAACCAGACGTGGCATAGAGAAATTAATTCTAATAATAGGGTTTACCCGCTACCACACCTCGACTTCTTTAGAATAGCCTATTTATAATTTATCCTGGGATCTTCTGCATTATATTTGAGGCATTGGGCATTTTAAAACAATGCCCACAAATCATACATTTTGGTGATAGATACATTCCGGTAGGTCAGTATAGGTTTTCTGAGGTCTTATGGGTCTACTTGGTAAGCCCAAAGAATTTTGTTGATCTGATAATATATATTGAAGTGCATCTTGTTTCAGGTTTCCCTCATTCCCTTACTGTACTTTTTTTGCTTAGCATTTGACCACAGGTAATGGCGATGCAGTAAATCTGGTGACCAAAAAAAAAAATGTTTAAGGTTATTGCAGCTACAGCAGCAGGTTGACTTATTCATAAGAGATACCGTCCTTAAACCGAAATGCCCAGGCTAAAGCCCTCTTAAAGCTGGACTTTTTACCATTAATAAATTGTTATTTTATCTATCTGAGTAAGGTTACACAATACCAATTAGCTCTATTACCCTGGCTGAAGATGCTCTTCATAGACCGCTATTGAAGGACAAACATGGGAAATTCTTGCCTGCACACAGGAAGTGATGCACTGCAGAAAGGCTTGATAAGGCACCTGGAGCTAGCAGTGGTAGCTAGCCCGCTAGCTAGCGTTTTTCCCATTCAGCTATGGCAGATGTTTACTGGTGAGCTGACATCACATGAGCAACACTGGCTGCTACACAATGTTTGCTGGAGTCTGAACATCATTTCAATTACTTCTTGCCGCCAGAGAGGGAGACAAAGTGTGAAAATACCAGATGTCAGCTTTAGTATAAAGTATTTACAGGTGTACTGTTCTGTCGCTTTTTTGTGAAAATTTATAAAAATGCTTTCTCTTTCTTTACAGTTCCTCAGTCCCAGCTCCAGCAGCTCAGGTGATCCAGCAGGTCTTTGCAACAGTGGCAACCACTCAGACCAAACGAGTAAGTAATATCCACTAGGGGTGGTACAGTTCACAGAATTCAAGGTTCAGAGCTTACCTTGGTATTGGGGTCACAGTTCAGTATATTTTTTGTACAGCAGAAATATTATTATAGTTTTCATTTGGTAGAAAATATAAATGCATGTCACAGACCACAAAATATGCACACAGCAACATAATACCTAGTAGTTTGCAAATTAAATTAGCTCATTTTGTTATATCTAGAGGGGAGGGTTGCTGGAACGCTGCTAGGAGACAGTTGTTTTTCGTTGCTCAGTGGATGGGCACACAAGTGGCGTAAATGGCTACATGTTACGTGTTCCTACAGGCATATGGAACTCGCATCGCACAATACTTGCATACAGTTGCCAACCCTGAAGCCATGCTCCCAAACAAAAGTTAAAATGCACAGGAGGGTCTTCTAGCTCTGTCCTCTAAATTGCTACTGTGCCCCCTTTACTTATTTGGTGATTAGTTCCATTGGTGTTTGGTGAACACTCTTGATGGTGTTTAAATTCGAACAGCCCAAGTAATAGTAGGCTACAATTGCAAGTTGGGTTAAGTAGCCTACTAAGGGCCTATAGCCTTGTAGCCTAATAAAGTAAAATAAAGTTCAGTTTTTATGAGTGCTTTGAAAAAATGGCTATGCGTTGGGTAAAGTGTCCAGAACCGAGTAAGGTGTACCACCCCTGTTATCTGCTCATCCAATCAGCTTCCGATTTATCCATTAATCCTTTTATTTATCTGTCTACCCACAGTGCCAAGTGCATCTGTCAACCCCTCCTCAAACATAGCTGTTCATCCAGCCACACATCAGTTAATCCACCAAACAAAACCTACAGCAGCAAAACTAAGAGCACAGCCATTCACTGCTACATTTTCTGGCTTTGCTTCGCTGACTCAATTACAGAATATATCTCTGTAGTTCTACACTGTGTGTTTCCTACAGTGTAGAGGGAGGATAAGAATGCCCCGATATTCAGTTCTGTCAATGTTTCTGCTTCTAATATGCTTCTGTGCCTGTGAGGTCACCAGAGAATTTTGCAAGGAAGCTAGCATGTTCACTCGCCCACACCATCACGGGAAAATGCAAGTTTAATGACAAGTGGCTGGAGAATAGCAAATACTGTTCCTGGATAAAACCTGTGCCACGTAGCTGCTCCAGAGCTAAGATACAATTGATCTGACAGGCATCACAATATGTTCTAATGTATTGCCCCTAGAATTTCACATAATTTGTCATATGGTTCTATAGTATTCATACTGGCACTTCTGGTTTTGAAGGTAAATCCCAGTTTCCAGGAGAAAAAAGTGATTTATTTAAGATGTGTAAATCCACTGAAAACTATTCAACTCTAACAGAGATTGTCTGCTTCTGCGCATTTCTCACACATTTGAAATACTGGGGGGGTTTTATTATGTTGTACTGATGGCTATGGCACTTTTTTTCCCCCTTTACTCAACAATCATTTCACACAAAATTGATGGATGTAAAAACCTTGACCAATGCCTACTCTTTTTTCCTTGGATGCTAACAAGCATTGTTGACTCTCCTGAGAACCAACGTCACATAGGTATCAGAGCAATGATATTCGGAAGTTGATTAACCAAGATGGAAATATAAGGCTGATCTGTCATTTTTGGTGTTTAGAGGACAGGGTAGAGTTTAACACTGGGAAGACCAAAGGCCCGCAATATACTCATTGTTGATGTGATGTACTTTCCATAGAATATGGTCTTTTAAGGCCTACATTTTAGAATTCTGAAACCTTTACTTAGAAAATAATTTTCTCCAAAACGTATAACCTCCTTAGGTATTGAAAACCTCCCTGTATTCCATTACTCAGGCGCTACGTGTGAGTGTTCCTCCTCCAGTGCTATTGAACCTTTCCATGGCCCGTTGCATTTATTTAGTTGATGCAGCCTCTGTTGCGTCCTCGCCTCTGGCAAAACTAATTTCACACCTATGATTGCTCACTTACCTACATAAAAATGGTTGGATGAGAATTAATAACAGCTTAGTGTTAGGCTAAACAGGAAACCGCACAGGAAATAAACATTGATCAAAGACGCAATGTAAACCAGTACAATGCCTTCACATAATGTAATGGCGATTGTAGACCTCATTACACCCAAAACAAAAATCACCAGTAGAAACAACAGTTGTCTGTTTCTATGCTCTAAATTGTATTCACAATTACTAGCAAAATTTGAGCGTATCATTGAAGCAATAAGTGGGCATGTAGCAGTTTGAATGTATTGATTTTCAACTTGTCCTCAAAATGGTTATCAGTGCTCATGAAAATGGGTCCACAATAGGTGAATGAAATAAAACTCAAGCTGCCACTCATTTAAGTTGAGAAATGGTGTGCTGTGTGTTCACTGTTAGCCTGTTAGCCTCCATGCAGTGTTAGCTATTTTCTGCTTTTGGCTCATGATATTAATGTTTTCTGATATGTTGCAATATATTTCAATGGTATGAAAACGTGAATACTGAGATATCGAGATAATTTAGCCTACGTGTTAATATAAACAGCAAATTAAGAATGTCAATATATCTAACTTTATTTGTTAAACTCATTCAGTTTGTCTATAAATTGGATCATATTAACTACAACTGTGACCACTCAAAGGGGTTGCACTTATTTGTTATGAGTAATTCCTAACCAATGAAATAAATAATTTTTAACCAATTATTCATTTCATAAATCATTACCATGCGGTGTAATATCACTATAACTATCAATATAACTACCTAGCCAGGGCAGTTTGTATGCACTTATTTGTGTTGGACAAAACAAAGATACAGCTATGGAAGCTGCTAAACATTAGTTTGGAATAAAATGGATGTCAATGTCGATGCCAATTTCGTAGTGCGCGTACACCGTGAGAGTTGAACAAAAATCATGGCTGATTTACATCTGGACATAGACAATGTCAACAATAAACCTGGGGTCTTAGCACACTGGTGAAATCCTTTGAATATCCTAACTCCCAGAATCTGGTATAATAATTTGAAACTTGAGGATCATTGATGATTTCCGGCTCTGAACAGTAATGGTATTTCCCACTGATTCATGTCATTAGATTTTGCCTCCATTTGACTCAAACTTTAGTGTTTTTATCTTTTAGTATTGGACATGTAATTAGAATGCAACCCTTGTATTTGAACAAATGATACAATCCCATCCAGGTGATTTCAAGCCATCAGCCTCCTCCTGAGACAAGGATGGAAGGTCTAAATTGTGTAGGAATTTCTTACATCTATTGGAATCTAGAGTGACGTCAGAGTAATAGATTGGTGTAGAAGTTAACAAAATTCAAAATTATAAGGCTTTACATGGTGAAACTTTGGGTGAAAGTAAGTTGCAATTGAGTTGTATGGTATAAAGCCCTCTGCAACGCACTTGAAACTTGTAACTTTGTGAAACTAGTTTCATGCAAAACGCTGATAACGTGTAATCTTGATGACGTCAAACTACTGTGATGCGCCAACAAAGAACTATTTATTTATTTATTTATTTATTTATTTTGCCTTGAATCGAAGGGAGAATGCACTCACCAGAGGCTCACTGCATCAAGCTCCTTGAATAGAGTGTGAAATTATCCATTGGTCTCTCTTTTGAGTAGCCAGTCCTTCACCCATAGACGTTTAGCCTTTTTAGGTCGTGTTTTTTTCCTCCAGTGTATCACTAAGCATTAATGCACAGATAGCTCTCTTCTTATTCTCCGGGACAGACATTATGAAAGAAAGTAGCCAGCCAGTGCCAGAAGAAAAGGGGATACAACACGTCCAAATTTATATTATCCAGCGAGAAAACAATACGAAATGAGATACAAAGATTACACTTCCCACAATGACACTTCCCACATGATATAATCTAGCAAGAAAACAATGACAGATGAAAAATGACCAGTCTAGCTAGCTAATCTTAAGTGAAATAAACTATTAAATCGTGTTGCATGAGACTTTGATTATTTTTAAATAATGTTTCAGGATTTCTTAAGAGACAATTGGATAAAATGTTTGGAGTGTTAGACATTTAATTTTTGTCTTAGTCTAGGTGCTATCTGATGACTGGATCTAGGGAAAATTTGTTTTCCAGCAAACTATCCTCGGCTTTTTGTTTGGGGCAACACAGTAGAGTAGTGAGTAGGAAGGTGGACCTTCAAGCCCTGCTGATGTATCTTTAACCAGCTCCTAGGATCACTGTTCTGGAGCTGACGTTGGTCTCTGACCTACCTGTGGAGGGGAGAAAGCAACACAACTATTTAATATGAATGCACTAATAAAGCAGTTTTGTCTTTATATGTGTAGTATTATATTATTCATTTTGTGATTGTCCACAAAGTATTTGGGCTGGAACGCATCGGGGCTTAGTTTGGTTTTCAATCTCTTTGTCACCTGGGGAAACTAAATCTATTATAAACTATGAGCCAGGCAACTACATTAAGAATCCAACTGGGTATTCAAAGATATTCAACATGGAAACAGGCTTTTCTTTTTTTCTTTTTTGATGTATGTCAAAGTTCAATGCATCGATGTCATGATTAAATATCAAAGGTCATTGTATATCAAAGTTCATTGTCCAACTAGTTGTTTATGCACGTCAGATAGTATGACATTCGCTCTGACAGTTGGGACATTTCTTGTGCCACCTGGCTGTTGAAGAGAGAACTACACTGCATTTGTAATAAGCAGGTAAATTGGTCAGCCTGATTGCCCAAAGGCAGAAACACGTTTTCAAATTGCAGTTGTTTTCAGTTAACACTGCAAGTGGAGTGTCAAACTACCTCAATACTTATGCTCAGAACTGGTTCAATTAAGGACTGTCAACTTGGCAAAGGCAGAGTTATACGCAAGGTTTCTGGATTTTAATCTAACTGAAGTTATTAGCTAGGAAACAATCTCGGGTAGTTCTTAAGTCAAGCATGCTAACTTGGCTTGTATAGTACTCAGATGTAATGACAAAATATCAACATAAAAAAAAGCTGTTCTCCGAAGTATCATTGGTTTTATCGTCTGACCCTCAAACTGCTCAGTGTAATAGGCTATAAAATAATAATTTATGTCACTATGAAAGAATATCTCAGCAGTTGTGGTGGTGAAATGCAAATGACAGTTCTTTGACGATGAGGCTTCATATTTTTCGCCTACAGTGCACAATAGAAGCGTCAGAAGCTGTGCATCAAATTATGGCCGCCAAAAGTTGTGCATCACAAATTGCTTCCAGTTTGTTTGGGCCCTTAAATACCTTTTGATAGGTTTATCTTTATTCCCCAAAGTATGTTGTGTAGCTACATTCTCTGTGCATTTCCTACTGTGCAACTCTTTCTATATTCTTTTACATTTAAAACATCAGATCATGCATATTTAATAGTGTATTGCAGCGCACACCCCCACATGATGTAAAAGACCATTCAACTTGTGGAAATTTACACTTTGCTGACATATGCCCCGTGTTTGTGGGAAGCAGAGGAAACGCTGTTAACAGCAGGGGTGAGAAATGCCCAAGCTCCCTCCCATGTTGGCGCTACAAATTACAGTTGGGTGGGAAACCATTCATACAGGGAAGGGAACCTGCTCACAAATCCACATCACAGATCAGGCTCAGATTCAAGTTTATTAGGATGATGCAAGCAAAATGACACACACACACACACACATACACACACACACACACACACACACACACAAACACACAGATAGACAAAGGCACACACGCACATGTGGGCATAAACACACTCACACACTCACTAAGATATACACACATGAACGTGGACACCCCAATGGAGAACGGCACACACACACACACACACAGTCAAACTCATACACACACACACACAGCTGAGGAGTGTGACATCAATTGAGTTATGCAGCATTATGTCGCCCGTGGCTTGCAGGCCGCTTCCCATGACTCATATCGACCCTAGGGCCAGAGGGGTGAGGCTTCTCCTCCCAGGGGGGTCAAGACAACACCAAAACAAGAGCCGGACCCTACATAAACAGTACAGAACTGTACAGTACAGAGAGGGCCATCCATCATAATGCTGCTAGCAGAGAAAGAAAAACGTCTGATAGAAGTGAGGGATGTGGGAAAGACCTGGGTTAGGAGTCCATGACGAGCAGAGTGAGAAACAGAAGTCAGAGGGCTTGTATGTGTGTGTGTGTGTGTGAGAGAGAGAGAGAGAGAGAGAGAGAGTGTTTGTGTGTGTGTGCATGCACTTTCATTTTCATGTGTGTGTGTGTGTGTGTGTGTGTATCCGTGCACTTTCATTTTCCTGTGTGTGTGTGTGTGTGTGCGTGCCCGTGCACTTTCATTTCCCTGTGTGTGTGTGTGTGTATGTGTGTGTGAGAGAGAGAGAGTGTGTGTACATGCATTTGTTTGTGTGTGTGTGTGTGTGTGTGTGTGTGTGTTCATGTGTTTGAGTGTGTTTACACATGCACTGCCATTCCCTGTGTGTGTCTGTGCGTGTGTGTGTTGGTAGAAGTGATCTGAAGAGTCTCTCTTGCCATTAAATACTTGTGGTTGTATGGGAATGTCAGTCACACATGTTCCTCAGCAGGTCGGTGAACTCAGCCTAAATCTGAAGGTAATTTCTCTGTGATGTCAGAGATAGGGTTTCAGATACCAAGACAGGAAAATCAGACCGTCGTACTTCCAGCCAACTCTCCTCAATGATGGAGCGTGTGCATGTGTGTCTATTGGAGTGCCACTCTCACTCTCAGATGGTTTGCATCCCTTTAAGCAGACTAATGAGGTCAACACTGTGCTTCATGCCAAGCATCGTTTGACAGGACCCACACGCACACACACACACACACACACACCCATACATATGCACAAGACACATATATTCCTTAACGCTCACATTATCCATGGCACATCTCCATGCGCACAAACATGTACAGGTACAAGCTCAGTGATGGTTATCCTGCGTTATACCATGGCCTGGGTGAATACTCGATTCTGATTGGCTGGAGGGGTGTGCATTAATTTTCAATAACTGCACGGCTATGATGTTGAAGCAGTTGTATCGCCCTTCTAAATTAGTGCGCAACACGAAAAATTAATAACAACCCTTGGATCCCCTGTGCCACCGCGCTACTAGCTTAAAATTTTTTGTTTAGTTCTTGACTATTTTAAGAAGGACTACGGTACAATGAATTCTGGGTAAATTAAGAAAAATAAAAATGGCCGACCAAGTAACCACATCCAGGATAGTTTCCTTGGGCAAACTAGGCCTGAGTTAGTCTGGGGGTAAGGTGTCTAATTTTTTTGTCTTAAAATTAGTCAGTCTTTATTTTTGTGAAAAACTTGCATTAGACTAATCTATGAGCAAAATTAAGACAGGCCTAACACTACAGACCAGTCTAAAATATCTCTGTGAAACCGGCCCCAGGACTGTAATGTGGAAATCTGGAAAATCCAACCCTATGTTTAGCTCATTGCTACATCCAGAGTCATACATGGGTCAGGCTCTTAGCAGGTATGAGGGCCTGGCTGATTCAAATTTTACACTATATCCCCCTTAATAGGAACTCCCATCATACAATCTGAGG
>OMKK01083340.1:0-21802 GCA_900302305.1 Polymixia japonica | reverse complement strand
CACAACTTTGGAAGTCTCTCTTCCTGTCTGTCTCTCTCCTACAACACACACAAACAGACACACACACACAGAAACACGCACTGGGGGGGTGGGGGGCAGACGAAGGGGGCAAAGTCACATGACATATCAATTTGTAGCATTTGTTTATTTACTGCAAATGCACAACTCTGTTTATAATAAAAGTCAATGTATGCTGATCATACCAGAAAGAAAGTGTTCGATGCTAAATACTATTAGCACAATCGCTTTGTACATTTTAGGATTTATGAATAAAGGACCGCAGCAGCTGAATTCTGCTTGTAAGCGTAAACGCGTAAACGCAGCTTTGCAGCTTTACTGTAAAACCGCACAAGTTGCGATAAGGAGCGCAGTGCGTGTCCGGGCGGACTAGCAGCATTCCGCCCCACCCAGAAGAAACATCATCACTACCTCAATCAGGAAGCACAGAGACAGATTTTTTTACGAAGACAGATTGTGAAAAACATCAACGGCAAAACGGTGGAAAAGGGCATTTCAACCACCGTCCTGTTGACTGACGAGTGATACAGTCCATCCATCCAAAGAAAGGCTCAGCTGTGGATGCATTTGATCCGGTCTAAGCGTCAGAAGGGTATGTGCATTGCTGGATTTGTAACATTGACAGAACATAAATGCGAGGAAATGGATTTGCGTGAAAGAGCAAGAGCATGTGGTTGAAACGTCTTGTCGCCAGTGTGTCACAGTGTTTTGACAGTCTCTTCCAACATCAGCACATTGGAGCGCAACGCTAGTAAACATGTATACACGTCGACTTGTTTACTATGCGCTTGGTATTTCTGTGGTTTCGATCACAGCAAAAAATGTGTGGCGTGTAATTTTCGTGCGTAGCGAGTCTACCTGAGGAAGTCAGCACGTTTCCTCCCAGCTGTATTGTCACTCATGCTTGGTTTATTTGTTTTCTTGGACAGAGAGGGACAGATAGCGAGAGATTAAAACATACAGCTGTTACGACTGGAAGCAATTTAGTATTACATCACTTTGTATCCTAATCAAGGATTGGTCAGCAGCAAGCTCCACCTGTCACTGGACATGACATAAAATCAGTGGAGGCCCATAAAAGAAATAGCGTAGAGGCTATAGGCCTAACTGATCACAGTTGTTTACTACTACATTTTTGTCTTTAACCACTGTGTATGTAGGTAACAAGAGTTTCCCAGATCTAGCAAAAACAGAAGGCCTTATGACAACCTTTTCAGATGTTCATACACACCAGTCTGTAGGTTGAATATAAAAGGAAAGATTGAAGTCTACAGCAATCCTGCTGCTGCTGTGTCTGTAGATAAAACATTTACACAAGTGGTTGTTATTTCTGAACTCCACTGATTTAGTAAAGCTTGCAGCCATAAATGTCCTCTGACACCCAGCAAAGGAAATGATCTAATGCACACCACTCTGAGGTTTGATGTTCATCTTTCTCTGGATTAAGGCATGAGAGAATACAAATCAAATCATATCAAATGAAAAAGAGAATGTCAACACATTATATCCCCAATATCAATCGCACCATTAAAACCTGAATTACCTACATTAGTACTCACAGTATTGTCTCGTAACAGTCTGTTCTAGTAATTCATTTAGACCTGTTTACTGCAAATCACTCTGGCGTGACCTTATGAATTTTGTGGAATGTCACTGGTAGCTATAGAGAAAACCATAGAAAGCCATGGAGTATAAATAGAGTGGCGTAATTCACTTTAGCATAACATACACATTTGAGAAGAAGGCTGTGGTTTGCTAGAGTGAATACCTGGCCTGGAGGCCACAGCAAGGCATTCCATTATATCACACAGGAATGACCTCAGTTCAGTCAAGGAAAAAAATGCCAAGAAGTTTGTTTAGCCATCACGTGTCTAGCTTGGCATTCCTTCACTTACCTTGTGGACAGCAAGACTCTAGTGTATTTTTGAAAATGCTGTTAAACACAGCTGCAATGTTTCACCCAGCTTGTGTGTGTGTGTGTGTGTGTGTGCGTGTGTGCGTGCGTGCGTGTGTGCGTGCGTGTGTGTGTGCGTGTGCGGCGAAACAGTACATGTATAAAAAGAAAGTGCTTTGGAAAACTATAACCATCTGTGTTGTGTTCAGTATCTAAAGCTACAAATACTCACTGCATTAGGTAGCCTACTATTACAGTATTCAGGCTGTGTGGGGAAAATGCTTGATGGAGCACCTGATGGTTTCATTTCAGATTCAAACACCAACAGATCTAATCACTTATGAAGGGCGCACAAGCAGCAGGAACACCTGTCAGTCCCCTAGAATTAATTGTTAACTGAGTAAACCAGATGAGCCACAGCTAGACGATCCTCCGGCATCATTTAAACTGCTGTTTCTGAGTATTATGATTTCTGTGTTGAGTAGAGTAGTGATGGGAGGCGAATGGTAAATAAAACAGTGGCTGAAAGTATTGCACGATGTAAGTTCCAACAACAACAACTTAACCATGGTGATAGAATGAGTTCCTACTAGCTATATTCTACTTTGACTTACTAAAATAATATACTACTGTAAGTACCTCCTTGAGTTTTATGAGCCATCCCATACCTAATGTATACACATTGTGTGTGAATACACTTGTACAGCCGCATGTATGTTTCTTTTTTGTTTCACAGGTGATGTACTGAGGTTAGTCAACTTCGTCTTGACAGTCTCACAAACTTCCTCTCTCGTCTCACTTCCCCTCCTGTCTATGGCTGCTGTTGGTAGACTGGTTGAGTCACATTACCTGTGAGCAACCTCGACCTGCAACACCGTAGGTTGTTGCAGGTTGAGGCGTGGTGGTGTTGGACAGCTTGTTGTTCACTAGCTGCCGCTATGACAACATAACCAGTCATCTGCAATGGCGTCACAGCCTGGCGTGTGTCAGATCCTTCTAGAAAGCACAGCAGATGGTAGAGATATATGTTTTGCCATTAGTGCCAAGTGGAGAGTTCCTATCTAGGATTAGCAATTCCCAGGTGCAGGCTATGTTGTATCTCCGTGAGGAACATTCAATTTAGCCTCCAGGCTCTAGGCTTTCATGGAACATCTGGAGGACACCCCAGGGAGTGATAGGAAATGCTCATGCATAACAAAGCAAAACAAATATACGCTCAAGCTTATATTAATATCACAAAGGCTATCCACAACATTGGTCTCTGTGGAGTAGGGTAGTAGTAGTGTTCTTCCACTAGAGTCCCCTAGAGTTAATAGTTCCCTAGAGTTGTATTGTTTCTTTCATGAGGAAAGTCTTACAGTAGTCATCTTAGCCTGAATTGGTTTGCAACATACCAGTAATGTATTGTCTTGTGTGTGCATGTTGGTGCATACAGTATGTTGAGAGAGGGATGAAGAGGGACGAAGAGAGATGATGGTGGGAGCTGCAGCAGCAGGAGGCCGGGGCCGATATATACTGTATGTTTTGGTATATTCAGAGGGACGGAGGACAGCTGGTCTGGTCAAATCATGCAGCTCTGGGAACAGCACTCCCGTCTTGAGAAATCAAACAAATTGGCCCTGATGTTTCAGATGAACAACAGTAGCCCAGAGACAAACATCTCTGCCCCCAGTGGTGGAGGTGCTCCAGCTCAGGGCATCAAGAGTATCATGTCTGGTTTGTCGCTGAGTTGAAAAAACTCGGTTCACTTACTGTACTGGCCTGGTTCCTTTTGCAGCTTTTCCTTACTAATGCAGTGTTGAGCCAAAACTGAACTTTGGCCTGGTTATCCAACCTAGGATAGATGATGGTGATGTGATTATGACGATGATAATGATGAAGATGATGAATGTTTCTCTTATAAATGTAGAGCTATGGTGCACTGGTTTGCAGCATAATAACGCGGCAACATTGTGATAGTTGATTACTTATTCAGTTCTTAGTATTTAGATATTGCACGGCCTCATACCCAGGTTTCAAAAATGGCATATTATGCTGTTTTCTTTTTAAACATAACCATATGGTGCTAACGCCCTGACAAAAATAGAATCAGCAGTGTAAAAAAAAAAAGGGGAAGAAGAGAGGGAGAGAAATTAAAACAGAGACCCTTGATGTCACTCTTCCTGCGCAATCGATATCCATCCAGTATGTCCAGATCACCGTTCTACCAGATGTCCTGTCCAGAGACAAATTACATTTTTGCCCCATGGCAAATCTCTGTCAGGAGGAGGGTATTCCAGTGGCAGATAGACTGTGTAACTTCATAGCTGTTTCTCAGCTCACCACACACTCTCTCTCTTGTGTGCGCAAACACATAACCACACATACCAACACAAACACAGTCTAGATTTGTTATGTTATTCGCTCTCACAGTCCAGCACAATATAGTGTGGTCACCAAGGGCAGCTGGGGGTATTAAAGAAGCAGTTGTCATGTGTGTCCACGAGGACACGCTTTAAACATAACAAAGGAACCAGGCAACGCCAGGCAGTCGCACGCATGTTCCAGCAGCCTATGGGATGATTCATTTCTCAATCTGGGAGAACGTTTCTGAGTGGCGGGAAGAGTGTGTGCATGAGCTTTAGAGCATGTGCACGGCATACATATGCATATGCCCTCACGCAGCTTTCCCCCTGAGATCTGAGTGTGTGATTTCGAAGGAGCCGACACTAGAGAGAAGAGCGTGATTATCTGTATCCACAGAAAATGACCACATTTATATGCACATCAATATTCCGATATTAACCCAATTAAGACAGTACTCCGAATAGGACACAGCCATGTAAACAGCATGTTCTAGTTTCCATAGTCCGAATAAGGTCTTAACTGGAGAAAGCAGTGATTTGAGTGGGGCGAGGTGATTCAGTGTATCTGAGAGGAGCACATTATACATCTAGAACAGGTCATCGGTTGATGAGTTAGTGTAATCATAAATGAGCTCAGTCTCCAACATGTCCATTAGAGCAGGTATACTAATGCTCTTGACGTTCCTGTATGTGATACTGCGAGAGGCACGAAGTCGATGTGAGGGGGCAGGGATTCTAGCATTGAAAAGGACAGCCTTATGATTCGATACTGTTAAATCCATGCCATGTAAGTTGGAGGGAGAAATGGAGCAGACAAGAGGAGCAGACAAGGTCCAATGTATGACCTTTAGCGTGTGTGGGGAAGTTAACATGCTGGGAGAATTCGAGAGAATGGAGCAGGTTTATGAGCTCAGCAGCAAATTAACCTTGTTTAGAGTCCACATGAATGTTCAGGTCACCAACTAACAAAATGGAAGGATACATTGTATAGACAAATGTGAGAAGCTCAGACAATTCACTAGTGAAAACAGAGGATGTTCTGGGAGGACGGTAAATAAGCAAAAGTAACAGGCTGAGAACCAGTATATTTCAGAGCAAGACATTTAAAAGATGTAGCTTGTTGTTGTTATACGCTGAGCGATGGAGCACTGCAAGACCACCACCCCGCCCAGATGTACGTGGCTTGTTAATGTACACAAACCCAGCGGGGTAGCTTGGTTCAGTGTTAAGTAGTCATTAGGTAGCTGCCAAGCTTCGCTCAGACACAAGAAGTCAATGTTATGCTCAGAAATTACATAATTTATAAAGGTGCCTTGTTAATTAAAGATTGTATATTTAATAGGGCAAATTTCGTAACAACAGTGTCACTGTGATGACTCAAATTTTGTAGGTTTACCCCTACAGTCCTTTTCCTGACCCATCTGGATTTAAAAACTATTGACCAGATTTTCTGAACAGCAGGGAGAATAAAATTGTTATTGTTATTAACAGATTTGGTTGGCCTATGATTTAAACAGACAGGAATATGAAAATAGTCTGAAATTCTTGAGTGACAGAGTGGAGTTGATTTGCACATTGTTAAAAACCGGACTTTTCTCACACAGTTTCTCTTGCGCGATGCGGAATTCGGCAACAGGGGAGCTCAATGACGATAGGGGGTGCTTGTGAGGTGGGTGGTTGTTGAGGGAGGTGGCAAGGAAGAATGACTAGAAACAGGCGTTATTGTTGACATTAAGCATGTGAGCTTAATAGTTAGTCACACGCACGGGGTGATGGTGTTATAGTAGAAAGAATGTTCGCTGACAGTACACGCGTGCCCTCAAAGCTGGGGTGGATTCTATCTCTGTTAAAAAAGGACTTGTACCCCCAAAACAAGTTAAAATTGGCACAAAGTTCTGTGAAATGCAGGCTGACAGGAGCCAGGTGTAGAGGCTAAGCTGCCAGCTAAAACACCCCATGCCTCTGTTAAAAGAGGGGAGGGGACCAGAGATAAAAACACGCTTCTCACAGTCTTTATAAAGACTGTATAAAAAACACGATAAAATCATGTTTTAAAATGTCCGACTGCTTAAGCGAGTTATCATTGGTAATTGTTCTAAAATCTCAGAAACCATGGCACCTGGAAGGCAGTGGGTCACAGCTGCTTTAGAGTGGATATTCCTGATGATGGAGTCACCGATGATAAGCAAGGGGGAGGAGGAGGACTCTCCCGTCTGAGGAAGGAACAACACCCCTTGGAAGTGCCTTGTTGCTGATATCAATGTTGTCAAACTTTTACAGTTGACAGTTGTTGTTTTTTTGACAGCCCAGATCAGCTCAGTCTGATTATTTATTTGTATTTATTTGTTTCTCATGGGGGCAAAGCCCAAAGCAACGGCCTCTTAACTGCCGGCGTTTGGCGTGCAGAGAGCCGGTTGGAGGCAGAAGGGACGGTGGCGGGTGGGAGCGTCCCTCCAGCGGAGGAAACTCCTGCAAATCCAGGATGTCAAACCTGTTGGCCAGCAGGAAGTCCATAGGTGGAGGAGGGGAGACGGGTGCCGCTGATGAGTGACCCTGCCTCTGCTGGAACATGAAAGGGAGGAGAACTGGCTGGTTTTGGGCTTTGGTCCCATGAAAAACAAATAAAACTGAGCTGGGCTGTCCAGAACACTGTCAGCTATAAAACTGACAGCGTGGCGCCGGAAGCCAGGAACATTGATATCCTGAAGCCTTTTTTTAAATGGTTTAAGCAGCAATAATACATTTGCCGAAATGCGATCTTGGAACCCATCAGCTATCGTCTGACAACGATTTTTATTTTTATTTTACTTTTTTTTTTTTTATTATAGCTTTTTATTAGCTTTTTAATTGAATTGAAAGTCTTGGCACGCTGGCTACACCGGAACTCCCGAAATATTGGCTGTTGCCCCCAGAGGCAAATCGTTGTCAGACCGATCAGCTGGTGGGTTCTGAGGTTGGCCTGTCGATAAACAGCATAACTTACAGTGAGCGAGCAGATAGGGGTGATGATAGGGGTGCTTTGCTGACTGAACCTCTGTTTGAGGAAGTAATCCAGAGAGACAGAGATTGATGCTAGAATTGCTTTGTTTGAAGATTTAACCAGAGATAAATTGGCATTGTATTAGCTTTTGTTTTGTTTAATTGTTTCTCTGAAATGGAAAGACTGAAAACTTAAGTTTACAGTGTCTAAAGTGAATCAAGAGATGTTCTGATATGTTATGCTGAATGTATCTAGTTGTCTCCTTGCTGGTAAGAGTTCTGTTGCTCAGTGTTGTAGAGTAATCCAGGCCTCCTTCTGTAAGCATCCCAGCAGGGAGGTAATATCCATTTCACCTTCACAGTTCTGCAGTCGGGAAATAAATATACTGTACCATCTCTATTGCCACTGCTGAAAAAGGAAGATTGTCATTTTATTGGTTGATAAAGTGTTATGTGAACCACATTTCCAATGGGTGGCTCGGGGAGATTTTCATTCTGGCTATGATTCTTCCATCTCTGGTCCAATCCGTCCAGCAGAATCCCCAGCTATCATTTATTTATTTTTTGCTGCAATATATGGAAGCTGATGTTGGCCTCTCTGGTAAGACTATAAATAAATAAATAGATAGCTAGATAGATAGTTAGTTAGTTAAGTTTAAAGAGGTACTGTACTGTTTTTTGAACTGTAAACTGTACTGTGATGAAACGCATCAATGCTGGTGTTAATATTGATATTGACACCAAATGTATAAAAATCGACAGACCCAGCCTTCTTTATGAGTTTATTCAGTCTGCTGGCGTACTTTGATTTGATGCCTTCACCCCAGCACACCACAGCATAGAAGATGGTACTTGTAACACCAGACTGATAGAACATGTGGAGCATCTTGCTGCAGACACTGAAGGACCTCAGCCTCCTCAGAAAGTAAAGCCAACTCAGGCCCTTATTGTAGATGGCCTCAGTGTTGGTGGACCATTCCAGCTTGTCGTCCAGTTGAACGCCCAGGTACTTGACCTGACGATCTCCACCCCACTCCCACTGATGCAGACCGGAGAAGGTGGGGCCTTCTTCTCCCTGAAATCCACCACGATCTCCTTTGTCTTGACCATGTTCAGCTGCAGGTGGTTTTCCCCACACCGCTCCACAAAGCGGTCCACCAGGCCCCTGTACTCCTCCTGGCCACCCTCCAGACACCCCACAATGTGTTGTTGTGCACAACAAAGTTGTACTTGAAGTCCGACGTGTAGATGGTGAACAGGAAGGGAGATAGCACAGTTCCCTAGATGTTACTCATATGCAGACACACAGCTCTGTAGCCTCACAAACTGTGGTCTGCCCGTCAGGTAGTGTCGATCCATGAGACCATGTCCACCTGCATGTCCTCCAGTTTATCCTTCAGCAGTCTAGGCTGGATAGTATTGAAGGCACTGGAGAAATCGAAGAACATGATCCGCACCGTACTGTTGGGTCTGTCCAGGGAGGAGTAGGGCCTCTGCAGCAGGTATATTATTGCGTCATCCACACCCACATGTGACTAATATGCAAACTCCTGGGGGTCTAATGACGAGCTCACCAGTTGTCTGAGGTGTGCTAGGACCAGTCTCTCCATGACCCTCGTTATGTGAGAGGTTAGTGCATATAGTGAGAGGTTAGTGATGGCTCCATCATTTAATGGACTGGTGCTGTGTAAAATCTTATAGCCTGAAGTTAATGATCTCAAGAAAGGTCGATGGGCTATAGTGTACAGTAAGAGCTGAAAATAGTGGGTGTATGGTTAGATGTTCATTTAAATAAATAAGGAAATTAGTAGTTCCTTTAGTTTTAATGTGTATTTTATAGGGCTGTCAAAGTGAAAACGTTTAATGTGATTAATGCAAAATGATTAACGCGTTAAAAATAAAGCCGTTAATTATGATGACATAATGTCAGCACACATGCACTACAAGCACAGAGCAGACAAAGATGGAAAAGAACGACAGAGTTGTAGACGGGAATCACAGCAAATCATCTGATTAATTAGTTCATTTTTTAAATCATTTGACAGCCCTAGTATTTTTTCATTATACATTTTTTTTTTAAACCCATCATCCCTTACCCTTACCCCCGCCAAAGCCATTGAACGGCTTTATTTTTTATGATGAGGATAATATTAATATTAAAAGATAATATTACAGTTGAATAGTGGGGAGCGTTGCTGTCAGATTGAATTGAGATTATTGCCCTTATGCTCTGAAGAACCTGCTTTGAAAGGTAATGGAGTCCCTTAGGTGCTGACTTTTATGTAGCTGTCCTGTAAGTGTCTCTACTGTATCCTAATGATTATGAAACTAGGCAAAAGTATGTCTTTAAAAGGGATGTACTCCGAGACATGAACTGATACGTGTTAAGAGTGAATGAGAGATTTAAAAATCTTTTTGTCTCTGCTTCTTCCAACACCTTCCTACTTCTTTCTAAATTATAGACCCATGTGTGAGTTTTTGCTGCTTAATTGAAGCTTTGCCATTCCCCCATTCCCCCACCCCCTCTCTGTCTCCCTGTCTCTCTCTGCCTCTCTCTGTCTCTCTCTCTCTGTCTTATGCAACAGTCATATCTTGCAAGTCATTGCAGGATCTTGGCTGTGGTTGTGTAACATTTGAGTGAAACTCGCTGTAAGGCCTCGCATTCAAATACTGTTTTTACAAGGATGTTTTTTTTTTGTCTCGGTTTTTCAAGAGATGTGTGAATGTTTTGGTCCCCAAGAGCATCACCGTTACACCTAATTGAATGCACAGCATTTAACGTCACAATTGTGCCTTTTTGTTTGGTCAGCGGGGGGTTTAAGTATATTTTTGTAGCTGGTTGTTTGTGCTCTCTGTAGCTTTAATAAATCCACACCTACACACAAATGATTCAGCCCATTATTCTGCATTCATGGGTGCCGTTTAAAAGCAGGGATTCTAGTTTTTCATAGAGCTGTGGCCTTTTAAGCCTATAACACAGCATGTGTTATGTCATGTGCTCTGGTAGGAACAAGAGGCCATACAGCAGAAGTTGAGGTTTGTTTCCTTGGAGAATGGTGCAATATAATACTCATGGCTGTGTGAGATACAGCCATAATTTATTCAGATTTTCACCTATCAGGGAAAATATACACACATGATTCATATTCGCTATATATAGAGAGTGATATACAGTATATGTCAAGTCTGTCCATTGTATATCATTGAACTATATGAGGTTCTGTTGTCCTTGTACTATCTTTTCCGTATGTCTAATGAAGCTATCTAACTTGCCTATGTGTGTCTGCACCAATGTCAAAGAAATCCTGTCTATCTATTTCGCATCTTTGCCTATAAAAAACGCTCCCAAAATCACCTAAAATGTGTCCTTTTTTACGCTTTGTTACGCTCCTCCTGCAGTGATGCATGCCTGCAAATACATGTGATTAAAAAATATTGCATCTTGTGAAGTTTTGATGATAGCTTGGTTATTTGATGTTACCTTTCTTCACCATTGCAGTGATACTGGAAGTGAGACATGTAGACAGAGTTATAGGTTATGTTGTATTAACAGTTTGGCAAGTCTAGCAATAGGATGAAATGATATCAGACAAGATACATTGAAAAATATACTTATATTTATATATATATATATATATATTTTTTTTCTTTTTTGACAATTCAATGTAGCTATAAGAACTTATCTTTACTTTTTGTTTGTAAAACAAGTTTGGCATTTTTTTTTCATAATAATAATAGCTTTAATTTATATAGCACCTTTCAAGGGACCCAAGGTCACTTTACACAGGAAGAACATAAAACACAGTACACTCACAGACAGAGAAAACAAGCAAACCACAAGGCACAGTACATTAAATGACAGGGGGTTTTTTTCATGCTGGTAAATCCGTCAACATAATTTCAAGGTTTGGGATTCACCAATCATTTTGATTATGAAGCTTCACTACTTGAACCCGGTTCTGATAACTGCAATATGTAATAAGTTTCTTAAGTTTCATTATTTCTAGAGTATACCCTTCATTGTCCAAGTGTCCTTCAGCTCCTTAAATGCAGAAGCTATTCCATTCAGGCTCCTTAGGGTGCAGGCCTCCTTCCCTTGAGCTATATTGCAGTGATTTATCTAGCGGTGTGCACCGCATGCTGACTGCATTTTAATCACACTTGTTCCCTCTAAGATGATGGGGCACATTATCTAAAATAGGCATACGTGTTAAACAGTATTCCCCTGTTGACAGGACAATGAACCAATCACATTTCATGATCACTACTCGACGATTCATCTTCTGCACCTTTTTTTGTCTGCTCAGCATTCCATGTGCTAATTTGCTGCGGTCATAAGGGAGGATCTATGTTCTATTTTATTTCATTAAGATCCTGGCCTGACTTTCTAAAGATGAGGTGTTAGTAGTTGTGCACGTGCAGTACTGATTTAGTCATGATTTATTAATCATCATCCTTTTTCAAAGGCTTTATTGATATATTTTTATAGAAATAATTTGATTAATTGGAACTAGCTCAAGGGTTGACACATCCCTTTTTTTAAGTTTGATTATATATTAATTAGACACTAGCAGTGTTAATTTATTTTTAAGTTAGTTTTATTCTTTTGACTAAAATACATTTTAGTGTTTGTTGCATTTTAGTCATATCCTCTACAATCATTTTAGACAAAATAAAAATGACTAAAATTAAGTGGTATATATTTTACCATACTTGAATTTTAGTTACATTTTAGTCCTACATTTGTCATTGAAGTCTGGATGAATGCGTCATCGTTCCCGTTAAGCATTTCCGTCATATTTGCGTCTTCGTCATCAAAAAGCACCTTGTCACCATATATTTTCATCATATTTTTTGTAGATTAAATTTAACACTGGACACTTCAATAGTTTGGCATTCAGATTTCATTCTGTTCCATTACTGTGACAGCAGTCAAGTACAGGCAGTGTCAGCAGCAGACTGGCTGCCAAATAGCCTCAGTGACACATTGATTGTTGTGGCCACTTAAATAGTCCCTCCTCCTTTACTGATCATACTCATCATAAGTGTTATCTTTTTATAATTTTATTTACTCTATCTGGGTCCAGCTTGTTTGTTTTTCTACTTCCCCTCTCATGTCCCTCTCTCACCTGTCTTCCCTACTTAGTAACATATCTGTAACCTTTTTCCCCCTTAGCTAATCCAAACATTTTCTTTTGCATAATTGTTAGTATGTTCACTCGTCTATAACCTGTCATAGCCATAATCTTGTTTGCTTTCCTTTACAGTCTCTGTCAGCAGCATGGGACAGCAGCTAGGAAAAAGGGAGCCTAACACAGGCAGCAAGGTAAGAATCCAAGTGATCCAAGAATCCAAGCAAATGGTCTGAATCTAGGCTCTTATTCCTGGCTTTTAGCCTGAATAAATGAGCTTTGAGAAGCTAGCAATGTGTTTGTAAAGCTAAGTACTTTGTCATTTGTCATGTGAATGAAGCATATGTTTTAGAATTTCCCTTTAGCTCTTATCATTCTGAGCATTGGCCTTTATCAGTGCGGAGCAGGACTTTGGCCCCTGTTGTAGACAAGCTGTCGGACTACTTCAGTAAGAATTGAATTATGACCATTACTAAACACTCAGTCACATCCCATGCACACATGCTCACACTCTTAGCCACTTCTCATGTTTGGAGGCTTATTTAATGAAATGAAGTATATTTTATGAAATGTACTAAATTTGCCACAGTTTGTGCAGATTTGATATGGTCTTTTTTCATTGCACTTGCTGGAAAACAAATCATAGTTTTGTGGTAATCATTTTGCCATAGGCAGCAGTTTTTACTCATCTTTCAACAATATTGTATTTAGATGTGGTGTTCTATGAATAATTCAGGAATTGGAAATGTTGGTAATCTAATTACTTTATATGAAGGTTTATATAACATGGTTAAGATATGTGTTTTTGGAGGGTAGATAAAGGCTGATATGGAGAACATCAGGGTATCCTCTGAGTGCTTCACTAGGGGAGGGTGATGACAACAATGTCAATGTTTAATAGATGAGTGTCTTCAAGTTATTCTCAAGGTTCAGATTTATCTATTATTTAGAGTTTAAGGTCACAGGACTGGAGTAATGATAATGTATAATAGGCTGAATTCAGGCAGCTTAAAGTTATGTTGGCCTACCCGTATTAAACTATGCATGTTTAAGCTGTTCCTATTCGGACTTTGCCTATTCAATGTTGCCTAAGGATTTTGAGCTATACTTGCACATTGGTTTATTCAAAACCTCATCTTTATATTCTCGTCGTTAAGGTGGAAAAATGGGATACGGATTTTTCACCTTTTCCTTGCTTGTTTTGTTTAGGACGACTGCACACGACAATTGAATTGGATAATTGCATTTCAACTTCTTTGCTGTGACAATTGAGATTCAAGCATACAGCCAAAGCAACACTGATATTTACAGAGCCCCTTAGTGGTCAGGTTAAATATACCTAATCCATACTCTTGGTTTAAAGGGGACATATTATGCTTTTCTTTATTTTCAGACATATATATATAATGTTACAATGTTGGATGTTCATATTAAACGTGTCCAAAGTGTCAAATAATGAGGTAAACAAATGATAAAGTAATCCCTGTGAGCTAAAAGCTCAGGCTTCAGACTGCTCTGAACGCTAGGTTTCAAACGCCTTTTTCTACTTTCTGCACAAGCTGACGTCAACTTGGGATGGATTTCTTTATATGGTCATCTGCTCCAGGCAGTGACAAAAGTTCCCCGGTCAAAGACAAGGAGGGAAAGATGATGCATGTAGAACAACATTTTTTTCAAGTAATAAGCAATCAACTATAACTGATGGTGCAGGGAGATACTAGCAGAATAACATTTTAGTAGTACATTATCTTTGTTATTTCCTGACAGCAGACGTGTTCCACCTCAGTCTGCATTTCCCAGACGTACACCAAACAGAGACGTCCTGCTGTAATCTTTATTGCTGCAGATGTTTGTGGCTATCCACTCTCATATTCTGGATCAGATTCGGACTCGAACATGTACAGGTGGATTTGAGAAGTTGCCATTTCCAATCAAGAATGAGAAATTATATGTTACTACAGTGTGCTTTCTCTTTCCACACCGGCAAGAAGATGTTAGCCAATCAGAAGAAAGTGGGCTTTTAAGGAGGCGGGGCTTAAAGAGACAGGAGCTAATACGGCTTGTTTCAGACAGAGGCTGCATAAAGGGTCTGTATAAGATAAAGAATGACTTTTATGAACTGTGAATCATGCAGAGCTGCTCTAGTGGAGTCCCAGCATAAACATAAAGACCTGGAAATGAGCAAAATATGACCCCTTTAAAGTATGTGGATGTAAATATATGCACATTGTGCAGTAATTATGCCTGGGACTATCCAGATATTTCCAGGTAATACATTTGCCAGAATGATTAAAAAAATGCCAGGACAGCTTTATTATCCCTGCAAAATGTGTGGCTTAATTACTCTGGAGTGTAGCGAATCTCATTTGGCCTGCCCTGTTGTTGGATAACGTAATGTCATTATTTTGTATTGCAATTTGAAATGTCATTACCATGTAAAATGAGCAATTAAAATAGCATCACATGGAATAAGTTTGGTTTAAGTTTTTGTTTTTTTTGTCATGTTTTTTTGCACATGTCGTTGGAATTGGCAGCAAAGATCTGGTCATAATTGTTTTGTGTTGGACAATCTCACTTCCCTTGTGTGCTGGACAGGCGGACGGGAGGGGGGTGTAAATCCTATGATTATCATGTCTCTTCAAATGTAGCATTGATTGGAAGTGAACAAGTAATTGCTGTGCTGTCTGATTCATGGACAAGGGAGTTCCTATATATTCCCCCTGCACAGCCAGAGAGGAGGCTATAGAAGTCATGGCAGCTGAAGAGGTGTTTACTGATGTAGAGCAGAGCAGATGGGTCAATTATATTGTCATCTAGACCTTCCAGTCCTGGAAACCATTTCCAAAACCCAATGCCATTGTCAGTGATAGTTTCAGTTTGTTTATTTTTAAAAGAAGGCACAATGCACATTAATCAACATGTCAGTTTCCACATCAATGTAAATGTACCAGAGTTAGCTCTAAGCTAATTTTCATCTGCAGTCCCTCTGCAGGTCAACATTGTTCTACAAGACAACACAGTGTAATAGAATACAACGCAACACAATAAAATTCAACACAATACAATAGAGTTTCCGAAGATAACATAAAGTTTCAAGGATGATAGCCTACTCAGTGCGAACGAGTGTTGAAAACGGGTTTAGTGAAAAGGTTGAAGTTGCGTTAATGGACGAGAAGACGGCAAGCTTTAATATATATCTGTCCATGGGTCAGAACGGGATACTTCCGGATTGCCTTGGTCTGGACAATTCCATTTGAATGGAGAACAGTGTACGCAGTCTGGCATTTTCCACTCAATCCTCATCTCTGCCAGCCTGTTAAACAAATGAGCGATGGCTCCGGCCAAGGCGCCTGCCTCCCTGTCTTCGTGCCCGCTGTATCGGTGGGTGAAGGATCAATCTGTCTTTCACAAAGTCTTCATTAGTTTGCCTTGTGTCAAGCAGCCAGGTCAAACCCAATTTCAATGCCTCCTAGAAGCAACAGAAAGGTCATGTCAATAAGTGTGTGTGTGTCTGTGTGTGTGTCTGTGTGTGTGTGTGTGTGTGTGTGTGTGGGCGGCAGGGCCACCATTGTGCGCACCCCCGCACACTGTTGTGAGGTTTGAAACAGAATAGGTTGCACTTCACCATCCCACCATTAAATAGACCCGTCCCTACATCTTTCTCTCTCTGCTCTTGATGGGTATGTGTGAGCTGGAGCATGGGCAGGGTTGGGAAGGTTACTTTTAAACTCCGTTACAGAGTACTGATTACCTCATTAAATTTGTAATTGGCAACATAATCTAATGAATTACTCAATCCCAGTAACGCAATCTGATTACTTTTAATTACTTTTAGATTACTCTCCATTCAAAAGCCATATATTGAAAATAAACCATGATGTCCCTGCTGTCATCTGCCAGCTGCTGCTGGTTATCACTTTAAAATGGCTAGTTTGGAGATTTTATTTTCAAGTATTCATCACATTTTTCCAAAGTAACTGTATTCTGATCACTGCTTTTTTTGTGACAGATTACAGTTTATTTGTACTTTAAATACGTAGAGCTGTGTCCTGTATTCCGTTACTTGGGTGCCATTTATTAAAAATAGCTGTACTTGTCCTAGCTCCCTTGCACAAGCCTGATAGCTGTTTAGGGTTCATCTACGTTGATGAGCAGATAATGAAAGCGTTAATATCACTGAGGCAACGTATTTGTTTCCAATAATTACTCTGCTGCTTGAGTGTTATTTTATGGCTTTGTATCAAGCCTCAGTGCCAGGTTTTTACCAGACAATCAGTAGGAGATATGGATTTCTCCTTTTTTTTTTTTTACAATTTCATATTTTTCTTTGTTCTCCCTAGACGGCTGTCAACTGGTATTGATTAGTGTGTAATGTTGCGTAGCCTCATGGGCCTGGTCTGTTGACTGGTGTTATCAACACTGAACATTTTTAAGCACCAATCAGCCTATTGGGAGCAGCAATATTTCATGCCCTCCATCAGTTCAGTGAGTCTTGGGCTTGTTAGGTACACTGAGATGTGGGCTGGGCTTGGTAGGTACACTGGGATGTGGGCTGGGCTTGTTAGGTACACTGGGATGTGGGCTGGGCTTGGTAGGTACACTGAGATGTGGGCTGGGCTTGTTAGGTACACTGAGATGTGGGCTGGGCTTGTTAGGTACACTGGGATGTGGGCTGGGCTTGTTAGGTACACTGAGATGTGCGTAATGGGAAATTCCTTTTCTCTTGATTTATTGACTTGGGTTTTCGTCAGCAGGTGATCAATGCAAGTTCAACAAGGAATATTGGTGGGGGTGGGGTTCCTTTTGTTTTCTTTTTAAACCTACAGTGACTAAGGGAATGCGAAAAGAATGTCCATACTTGTTATCAGTTCTGTTACTATATTACATTTCCACTACCATTTTATTACCTTCCATCTATTACTATGAATTTAAATGTATTTTTGTTCTGTAACAAGTCTTGTCACACCACCTTGAAGAAAAAGTTTTGCTCACTGTGTCCATCCCTGGTAGAATAAAGTATGAATGAATGACATCAGGTTACCAACCTCTCACATCACCACCAAGTGTCGATCTTATATCTCTCTATTTATTTTTTAATTAATTAATTAATTAATTAATTTTCTCTATTTATTAAAATGACATTGTTCTTGAGCTTTTATCAATGCGTCTGCAGTTGTAGCTTAACTAAGTTTAAAACAAATGTAAAGCTGTTGCATCAGCGGATGTGGCCTAGGTTAATATTAGCTCTTGGCCAGCATATCTGACTGCATGCCATTACAGTGTGTTATCATCCTGCCAGAGTGGTTTCTTTTGTTCCCGCTGGCTGAACAAGTCACTGGACAGGATTTCACAGCTCAGTCAGCAACATGCACATTTCTGGGTGTGTATGCATCACTGCCTTCTTCTCTCTGATCATCCTCCAACTAAAGGTGCTTGTTTAATTCCCCACTGGTCGCTGGGGACCTGTGAATGGAACTATGCCACTATGAGACATTTGTTTTGACTAAGCTTTGTGTTAAAGTAATAGTTTGTGTGATGATATAGCAGGGTTGTCTGGAGGTGAGAGAGACCATCACATAACTGGAGAGTCACAGGTTCCATCCTTGAAACAGCACAATGTGTCCACCTCAGTCTAGGCTCTTCTTAACGAGGCTTGAAAACCTTTCTTTACAGAGAGGCTGTTTTTATTCCCTGTTGTATATCATTTGCTTTTAAGTTATTTTTGTTTTAATTACCTCTGTGTTCGTGTTGCCCCGTATTTAACAGAGCGAGCCTCTGGGAGCGGCGACTACCCACAAAGCCCTTCTCCACGTCGATACGCAGAGGCGTTCACGCGTACCTTCAGCGTAACCCTAAACACCTCCTCTTACACTCAATCCCTCCCAGAAACCCAACCAGAAACCTCACCTAACCTCAAACGCTTTTACATCTCCACTGGAAAAAAAAAAAAAAAAAAAAAAATCTATCGCTTGTCACAAGTTTTCTCCACAGGAAGACTTTTCCCAAGTACGTGAGCCGTGGCGGTCAGTTCCTCTTTAAACGGTGTAATGGTGCGTGGAGTGTGTGTGAGAGACAAGCAGCACTCCAAGCTCTCCAACTCTTCCTGCTTTAATATCTCTGCAGCCTGAGGGCCTGACACGTTTATATAAAAAAAACCAAAAAAAAAACCCAAAAACATCTCTCTTTTATAAGTGTGTCAAACCTCTACATCGTCCTCATCCTGCCGTCTTTAGTCTTTTTTTCTTCCTCGGACGGAAAATGCAAAACTGCTCACGATAACTTCAGGGCTGCAGAAGCCCTTTTTTCATTATTATTATTTTTTTTTTTGTGAGTGCTTGTTTTTTTTTACGGGCTTGATCATAGTGAATGTTTAATGCGCTCTCCGCTTCCTTCCCGTGAAAGGCTGCGCATGCGTGCGCTCACGCATGTTACGGCCGCGGTGGCCGTCTGGCCTTAGCGGTGGGGATGAGAGCGACGCGGTAATGTTTTTTCAGAGGTGCACGCCGTTTCTTAAATCCCTGCGTAGAGAGCGAGACGGGGAGAGAGACGGGGAGAGAGACGGGGAGGAAACGGAGAGATAGAGATTAAACTGGGGAAGGCATATAAGGATAGACATGCCTGGTAAACAACCCTGGAGCAACTGAATCAACAAATCAACCACCATGAGAAATGGAGAAACTTGGCTTATACATATTTTAGCGGCTTGTTAACACTCATGCAAGAGCTCCATGATCAATTTCAACTTCCACATGAAATCCAAGCATAAATTTCCCTTACCCTTTGCCAATTCCAGCTCTTATATTGCTATTTCATGCAGTCAAATGATCCAAGTTCAATACATCCTCTGCCCGCTGGTGATCAACACGGTGGTGTTGATCACCAACTAGAAAGTACATTTCCTGAAGAAAACGTGAAGTGGGCTAGCTGCCGTGGCTGGATGTATCACTCAAACAATACAGCTCCATGCTTGTCCGGTTGTTATTAGGTGGTTGCTAGGGTGTTATGAGGTGGTTGCTAGTCATCACTGGGCATTTGCTAGGGCCCTACTATGTGGTTGCTAGGGAGTTACTAGGTGGTTGCTAGGGTGTTGGTAGGTGGTTGCTAGGCATCACTAGGTGGTTGCTGGGGTATAACTATGTGGTTGCTAGGCGTCACTAGGTGGTTACTAGGGTGTTACTGGGTGGTTGCTAGGGCATTACTAGGTGGCAGAGCTGTTTTTTATTACACACAACGCAAACTACTTCAAACGGTCTTATAGGCTGTACATTTTGAATTGGAACAGGTCATTACAGTTCGAATATTATTTTTTTCCCCACATTTGAACAAATGTTCGAATTTCTAATAAAAAGTGACAGCCCTATTAGGTGGTAGCATGGGCATGACTAGGTGCTTGCTAGGCATCACTAGATGGTTTCTGGAGTGTTACTAGATGGTTGCTAAGTAGTTACTAGTTTCGATAGTAACCACTGGACATCCCATAACCTTCCAACAGCCCATACCAGTAGTAGTGTTGAAGTCTATGAGGGTCAGTGAACACCATATATTTAAAAGGTGAAGCTAGAGTGAACTGTTAAAAGAGAGTATGAAAGAAAGAAATATAGTTAACGTCTATGAATTGTGTTGATTACCATAAAGATGGTATGAAACTATGAAAGCCAATATCAAAGAAATATAGTTAAAGACTATGAAATGTATTAATCACCACAAAAGAGTATGAAACTATGACACAGTATGAAAGAATGAAATACATAAAGAGAGAGAATATGAAACCTAATAACCAGTGTGCAGCCCAAAGCAATTGGAGGATATCCCATAATAACCGTCAAACAGCCCATAGCAGTAGAACTGTTGAAGTCTATGAAGGTCAGTGACCACCTTAAATTTAAAGCTAAATCTAAATCTAAAGCTACAGTGAATTGTTAAAAGAGAGTATGAAAGAAAGAAATATAGTTGAATCTATAAAGTGTATTAAGTGTATTAATCACCATAAAGAGTATGAAACCTCTTATAATAATAAAAGAGAATAATAATAACAAAATAAGTGGTGGGAATAACAGTAGTGTGCTAGCTGACCAGCTAGCCCGCTAATGATCTAGGTGGTCAGATGATTGAAGTTGTGTACGCTGTGCTGGGTATGAACAATTGCCTTGATTAGACCTCATTGTTTTCAGTTTTGCAGGGAAAGTCGAAATCGGAAATAAAAACGTTGGTGGTTTTACCATGAAAAGATGAACAGAAATTTAATCAAATATTATAGACGGGGGACTATCTACTCGTGGGAAGCTGTTTGTGTATGTGCATGTGTACATGCTAGCCTGCGTCTGCATATCAGGAAATCCACCTTTGTCTGTTGTGGGATGATGAAGACAAAATGTCAAAGCGTCAAAACTTTAATATCAAGGGACAAGGAGGCCTGCTTCAATTCTAGCTTGCATGTTCCACCACATGGCTGTTTCTCAATAAGCAATAATAGGGCAGTTTATAAAACTACGATGCTGTGAGTAACTGCAGAGGTTTTCCAAATGCACGCACAGAGGGTGTGTGTGTGTGTGTGTGTGTGTGTAGTCTGACTCGTCACAGTTCTTTGATAAAGCCTTATGTTGCGTCTTTTCTTTCTGATATACACAATGTTTTGACCTACATTTTCATTTACCAAAATATCTTTAAGCAGCCACACAGTACCAACACACGAAATGCTCATAGATACTAACTGCAATTAATATTAAAAACTTACAAACTTGTTGTATGCCTAATGTTGGAATAGATATCTTGAGTAAAATAGCCAGTTTTTATTTTAAAATTAGAAAAGAAATGAAACCAGAGAATCTTAAAATGTTAAAAAAAAAACCAAAAAACCAAACCAATTTGAGTTGTTGGTTGACGGAAAAACATTTAGTGAGTTACTAAGACTCGCTAACATCTGACATTGCAGCATCATTTATTTATGGAAACCCATTTTGGAGCTTCTGAAATCGTCTGAAGTCTAAGCGGACGACGTGACGGCCGACTCACCCCAAAATGTTATGGGGGAAAAAAATGACATGTCATGTTGTCATGGGCCGACACTTCCATCCATTCCTGCATGACTCCACCATGCTACCAGGATCCTGCAGAGTGCAGAAAGCAGATGGTAGCAGACAGATGGCAGCCTCGTGGCCTCGGTTTCTGGGTACGCTAATTTGGCCCCAGCCAGCTCTCTGTGCTCTTTCAGGGATGACAGGCCACTGTCTGTGACTTCCTGAAATGTTCTCATTCTACTCTCGCTTCTCTCGCTTTTTTTGGCTTCTGCCCCCGTGAGCCTTCTCCTGTTTTGGTTTGCTCTTTTTACCTCTTTCATTTCAATCACAATCATAGCCCTCTCCTTATTTGTTCCTCTCTCTCTCTCTCTCTCTCTCTCTCTCTCTCTCTCTCTGAGCTGATATAGATAGATCAAT